>CM037859.1:15299604-15554089 GCA_021292105.1 Anadara kagoshimensis | reverse complement strand
TGCTGCTTCTACTTTGTTCATGCAACATCATAATATCACAAGAATATCATCATCTCGAGATATCTCACAGAGATGTCTCATGTCTCAATGAATTATGGGTAAATGAGTATCGTCTGCCTAGTATTAAAAAGTCTGATTTTTTAAAATACTCAAAAAATTCTCTATATACCAAGCTTGGTCTAATATAATAGAGTTGTTCTTCAAAATTCTTTTTTCATTGGAAAAATAGCAGTGCTCCAAGCAGGTTTTGAAAACTGGTAGCCACATGGCTAATAATTCAAAAGTTTCAGTAGCCATTTCAAGATTTTTGTCACCAGGTAAAATTCTTGGTGGCCAAACCATATAAATATTCTTTCTAATCACACCGCCCGTCGCTACTACCGATTGAATGGTTTAGTGAGATCCTCGGATTGGTCCCACCACGGGAGGCAACTTTCAAGGCGGAGCGATGAGAAGACAGTCAAACTTGTTCATTTAGAGGAAGTAAAAGTCGTAACAAAACCCAAATCAAAAAGTGATTTTTGCCGTTTGGCTGCCATTTAAGCAAAATTAGATCACGGTCAGTTATGCGCTTTAAACTATAGTCACCTGCTTTGGTTCAAGCGCTTTTAAGATATTATTGATGGCGAGACTATTTGTCAGGTTGGGTGACGGGTCATGAACAAAATTTCCGGATTTGCCGATTTTTAGTAGCCAAACTCAAAAAAATTATTTGACATAATGGCGATCATCTGACAATTTGTAGTCGCAAAATCCGATTTTTGGTCGCAAATTTCGAGTATTTACTAGGCTACTTGGAGCACTGAATAGTATTATTTTTAATAGCAAATATTCTTTTAAAAAATTTTCTTCCAACCATTAGTCTGAGAATAACAGATAAATATTTCACTTCATTATGAAAATTCATTTATGAAAATATTTCTAAAGAATTTTTTTTTACAAATTCCTCTCAAAATCTAAAATGTGAACACATGCCTAAAATTTGCATTTCGTCGGAAAAGTGAATTTTTTTCAGACCTTCTAAATACTAGTAAACACCTGATGGATTTCAAAGATTTTTTTTTTTGCCAACAACCTTTAATTGTGGTACTTTTTATAAAGAAAATGGGACAACCAATTATAAATAAGTTCATAACTGGTACAGCCAATCATGAGCACTGTTATAACTGGTACAGCCAATCATGAGCACTGTTATAACTGGTACAGTCAAATATAAATGGCTTTATTTCTGGTACAGCCAATCATAAACAACTTTATATCTGGTACAGCCAGATATTTATAACTGAAACAGCCACCCATAATTAAGTTCACAATTGGGATAACCAATCAAAATTAAGTTTACAATTGGGTTAGCCAATCATAATTAAGTTTACAATTGGGACAACCAATCATAAATAAGTTTATTACTCATCTACAATCCATTGATTCACAATATATATAAATAATAACAAGGAAATTGGTTAACATTGTCATAAACTTAATTTCTTAAGTTTCCGTCGTCCACGCTTTCTGTGTTGCGTCAGTGCTTCTTGATCCTGCCGTGTTCTTACTATAAAGTTCAATTCACCTGTATTGTTCATTGCATAAAACACATTGACTTTGTCTGGAATTAACAGTTCTGTAATAAATAAATAAGCATATTTGTATTAGACTAGAGTATTTTCTTGAGCAACAAATTGGAAATTTTAACACCTAAAATATGCGAAATATCATAAATTTACAAAATATGCAACAACAATGGTGACCTACCAAGATCTCAGTCATAATTCTGTGGATATATTAATGATATACATACCTCCATAAGGGAGTACTTCAATACAACCCACCCCAATTTTGTGGATATATTAAATAATATACATACTCCCATTAGGGAGAACCTTGAATACAACCCATCCCAATTTTGTGGATATACTAATGATATTCATACCTCCATCATGGAGTACTTCCAATACAACCCCCCCCCCCCCAATTTTGTGAATATATTAATGATACATACCCTCCATCATGGAGTACCTTCAATACACCCTCCAACCCCCAATTTTGTGGATACATTAATGATATACATACCTTCACCAGGAAGTACTTGTAACAGACAGTAGTCGCTATGTTTCCCTCATTCATCATATTTCTCCAGTACTTTTAATATAATCTACCCCCAATTCTATGGATATGCATACCTCTATCAGAGAACACCTTTAATACAACCCACCCCAATTCTGTGGATACATTAATGATATACATACCTCCATCAGGGAGTACTTGTAACAGACAGTAGTCACTATGTTTCCCTTGTATATCATATTTCTCCAGTACTTTCATAATAACATTGTTGGTGTGCTCCGTGTTATGTAACTGTAAAATAAAGATTTTACTGAATGATCAAAAATACATGTCAAAAAAGTTTTTAATTTTTTAACATTTAGCATAATGAAACTTTTTCATAAATTAAACATTTTGCCAATTTTTGTGAAAATACAGTCGTACCTGTCTTAAAGGCTACTTCTATATAATGATCATCTGCTTTTACAGGCTAATAAATTTTTTATCTTAATTGCTCTTTATTCATGTTATTTGAACCTGTATACAAGGGCCACCTGCCCATAAAGGCCACTTTTACTGGTTCCCTTAGGTTGCCTTGTATAGTTTAATTTTGACTGTAAAGTTGTTTTAAAGAATTTTTTTTCAAAAATTTAGCTAAAAGACATGTAAGTTACTTTTTGAAAGAATTTCCCTGAGATTTATACCGATAAGGTTTACGAAGAACCATCATTTCTATTAGATATGGAAATGCATAATTCTGTAAAAACCTTATTCAAGAAAATTTTAACTTCAACGTTTTCAATAACATTACACAAAGATGATGGGATATTGATTTGTAGTATGATTAGGAACTTATAAAATTAAGTTTACCATAATGCTTTTGTAGACATGAGTACGAGCGGAGACTCCCGATTCAAAACTGACTCGTATAACACAGGCGTCGGATGATTTAAATGGCGATGTTGGATCACTGTCGTAGGAGAGTAATGATGATGTAGATGAGGAATGAGACATCTGTCAATAAAAACATTAAATGATCATAAATAAAGGGCAATAACTCAGACATCAATAAACACTGATTGCAATGAACAATGAAAAGGGTCCAAAATAATACTTCCAATTTGATTGTAATGCAAATCCCTTTTAGGAACCTTTTTTAAAAAGGTTAATAAAAGTTGAATCTTTTCTGTATCTAGACCAGGTTTGGGCTAAGGATTCATGTTTCAAGCCCTAATAAAATTTTCACTGCTCCAATCCAGGGTTAGCTCTGCTATTTGCAAATTTTTATAATTTTGGGCTCCAAAAATACCTTTTGGCTAATATTTTTGCTCTGGAAAATTAATCAATTTCACTATGAGTTTTTTTTAACCACAAGTAACAAGTGTTGTAAATTGTTGATAGTTACAGAGAATCTAGATAGCAGCTTAGAAGAACTACATTTCGGACATTTTTGTCACTTTTCTTAGTTTTACTGGCTCCTTGACATATAAATTGGCTTTTAAACTTGAAAATGTGCCAATGTTTTGGCCCAAATGTTTTGAGAGCCAGAGCAAACCCTGTCCAATCCAACCAGCTGCTAAATAAAATGCTGTAGGTTAACCTTGTGACAAACTGATAACCCATCCATCTTGTTTTCTCTCAGTTACTTCAAATACCAAAACTTGGTCAGATGTAAAATGTTAAATACTTACGCCAGGTGTAGGCGAGACAGGTGAGTCCAAATTAGTACAACTACTGATACTGGACTTATCATCTAATCCACACGAAAATATTGCTAACTTTGGCCCATCAAATTTAGCAGGTTTATGACCCAAACTGAAACAACAGACAAAACAAATGTTATGGATAAATAAAATGTAAACTGATTCTATGGTTGTAAGTCAAATTTATTCATAACAAAAATCCATTTAAGATTATTTCACTCAAATCGAATTGGTCAGTTTTGAAATGGCGGAGGAAACTTCAGTACCCAAAGAAAATCACCGACTTTTTACAAACTTTTTTCACATTAGAATTTCTCTCAAGTAAAACTAGAACATAGGTATTGAGAGATATTGTAAGTGGAGTTGAGTAATGGTGTTTAATGTGTCAGTCAAGAATATTTCACTTATATCGAGATGTAGCCATGCTTATATAAACAGAAATGCATGTTGCCAACAGCTTGTTTTAGAATTTATTAAATCCATCTCTTCAAATTACGTCTCTGTAACACCAACTTTAATATAAGGCAAACACCTTTCGACATTGACTGCTGTCAACCAAATTATGTCTTTGGGAAGAAACATCTTGTGTGTGCTTTCATGAACAATTTCTGTTAAATGGTAAGTTCGCCAAAACTGAAAGTCTACACACTCAGTTGAAAGGGTCTTTGATATCAGATAGACTTGTTGTACTTTACAAGCCACATTATTCACTTTATTAATTGTGTTCATACCTGGCTGATTTTTTCTTTAATTTAGCACCTTGTTTAGCAGCTTCTATTGCACAAGACAACTCATAACTGAAAAAATAAATACAAAATAAATAAGAAATAAGAAATCCTTACAAATCAAAAATCATATTATGACAAAAGGAAATTTTTCCTGTAAAATTATTGTAACAATTTCTAATCCAAGGGATTTTAATCTGGAGGATAGAAACATTGGGACTAGGTTGGAATACTGGCAAATCAAACAATGTTTGACATAATAGGACGACATTCCATGACATCATCAGATAGTTAACTGTTATGTTATCAGAGGTCATGACCAACACCATATTCATAGTGACTGAATGTCAGTGAAAACAAATAGGTTCATCTAAAGAAGCTTAATTCCAATATTGTAAATAATAGAAAATAATTGCTATTTACCTGCAAGTTTATATACTATAAACCAACTATTATTCTGGGTTCCCAATTTTCTTACCAAAACCAAATTTGCGACTATTAATTTTTGCAATATGGACTTAAGCTGAATATTTGGTATTAATATGAATATGTTTGGAAACAAAGTAGCAGCGTTTAACTTTCGCAATTATTTTGTTCTTATGAAATATGCTAAAGGTAATCGCACACAAATAAAAGTTAGTATACTTATATACAGGACAGCATTCAATCTTGCCATACCTTTCACTTTCGTCGTAGACTCGGACAGAATCGAACCAGACCCAGAACTGAGGATCT
This sequence comes from Anadara kagoshimensis, assembly GCA_021292105.1. Classification (NCBI taxonomy): domain Eukaryota; kingdom Metazoa; phylum Mollusca; class Bivalvia; order Arcoida; family Arcidae; genus Anadara; species Anadara kagoshimensis. Next base: position 15,548,886 of record CM037859.1, on the reverse strand, counting down.
TCAGTAAAATTATAAATCTGTGCCGCTGATTGTAACAACTTGATCTGGGCTAAGACTTCAAATTCTTTCCGTCTTTTATCAAAGTTAATCCATCCTTCCTCTGTTGTGTCGGTAATAGCAGTATCGATCATGGTCAGATCTGTCAAAAATGTCCCCAAATATGGAACTGTGCCCTGCACGATTCCCTACAAAAGGAAAATAAAATACATTAAAGAATGCATGAAAATAAATCTGTACTTTAAACTGACTTTATCATAGAACTATTACATTATGGTTTGATGCTGAAACCAAATCCGGACAAGTCAAACTTGAGTATTCTCACCTTATGGTACAAAAAGTCATCGGATGACAAAAAAAACCATAATTTATTCAAATGGTTTAGGTTAGATTAAAATGATATAATTCATTTGATATCAAAATTTCTGCAATTTGGATGTATAATATGTTACAAATACAGCTACATGTATGTATTATGTGTAGCATCAAACATTAAAAATATTTTTCAAATTCATTTATCAAAACCATCTTTCAAATTCATTTACCCAGAAACATTTTTCAAATATTACCTTTCAATATACATGTGTCAGAAAACATTTATAAACCAGAAAAACTGTGAGCCACAAGCTCACAAAAAATACCCCCGCTCCCAAAAATCCATCAGATCAAATTTTTAAATAGGAGGTGCACATCTACATTATATCACAAAGTTTGTGTGAAAAATTCATGAAAATCCATTGAAGGGTTTAGGAGGAGTTGCGGATAAGAGTAACGTTACACCCTAAGGTGTAACGGATAAGAGTAACGTTACACCCTAAGGTGTAACGGATAAGAGTAACCGAAGGATTAGGGTGTAACGGAAGGATGGACACATGGACGGACACCCCTATCACTATATACCCCCCGCTTTTTAAGTGGAGGGTATAAATAGTCTTATTCCATCAATCAAAATTTATGTAAATGTTGTTATTAGATTCACTGGGATTACTATATATATGGTAACATACAATAATCTTACATTTTCAATCCAAGACTGTCGTTTCTGCATGTTCCTTCGTCGTAAAGTTTTATTACTAGAATCAACATCGGGAAACTTGGCTGTTGCCTCCTGTAGGAAACAAAAAATATTTACCATACATTAACATATACATTTTATGACAAAAACCTACAACGGAACTTCTACTAGATAAGATCTGTCAAAAGAACAGCACACCTGCTTGCATATCTAGTTTGTTAAATAAGTTTATTTGTACAAAAAAAGTTAACCAAAAACTTTTCACTGGATGTCAATGACACCAAACTTCATACAAGTGTTTAAGTCTTTAACAATTAACAAACAAAAGTGCCACTAGACAGATCAAAATAAACATGTTTACTACATTTTTACTGAAGGTAAAAATCGATTACCATTTCAAGGGGGCACAACTCTAAGAAATTTGAGATTTAAATTTCAAAGGGGTGCAACTCTGGAGAAATTTGGGTAAAATTACCTCCACTTCTGGCACACCCAATGTCATATTCTGGGTATCATGTATACCAAGATTAGTGATTCAATGAGTTGGAGGAGTAGGCTTCACAAACTATTACATACAGACAATGCCCTACCATAATATGCCCCATTTCTAAAAATGGGCATATAAAAATTACTCTTGTCAAGAGACTTGTTCAAGACTATTTCCGCTCACAAATGCATTTGCACAAGTACTTTGTGTGTCTACAAAATGGCAGGGAACAATACTACCAGTATTACATTCATTTTATCATCCAAGTGGGTTTATCACTTATCTCCCTTAGATTAAGATATGGGCACAGACTGGGTTACAAATGTAAAATAAGATACTCTGTACATAAGTTTTAATCTTACCATTTATACCCCGTTCAGAACAATATAATACCCTTGCACTTATATATAAACAGAAATGCATGATGCCAACAGCTGGTTTCAGAATTTTTTATGTCCACCTCTCCAAATTGTTTCTTTTGGATGCCAAATTGAATCTATGGCGAACAACCTTTCAACAGTAACTATGAGGGAACAAGTGTTTTTGTGTGAAGTCGCCCTTGAACAATGTGTTCCCCAATGTGAAACTGCACATACCGTACACTTTTGAACGGGTGTAAGGTTTGTTTGAAAACATGAAATGAAACTGCTAAATAGGAGTATCTTATAATTACTTACTTTCATGAGTAATTCTCTGGAAGCTATCTGATTATTCTCATTAGAAAAGATTTCTGACAGTTCTTGAAACAATGCTATACTTTCCCTAAAATAAATATATAGAGTATGTTGTTATACATAATTCATTATTTAAAAAACCAAAGCACTATTTCTTGTTTTAAGAATACTTGGTGCACATAGCTTATGTACTTACATTATAGAAAAGTTTCAGAGCCTTCAACAACTTATATCTTAGTCAAATTTTACCAAAATTATTATTAGTAGATACCAGAGGCAAAACTCAATCTTTAGACAAATCAAAGTGTATTAATAGAATCTACCCCTTCTCTGTAGTGAAGACACAGAAATATCAGTCCAAAGGTTGAGATTTCTGTTTTCACTATAAAACAGGAGTTGACTTTTCTCCCATACCAATATATTTCCTGTTTTTTTCTAATACACTGTATATTCCTATTTTGTAAAGCTTTCATGGTAAAAATTATCCTAAAACTACAGTTGAACCTGCCTTAAAGACCACCTCTATATAAGGACCACATGCCTTAAAGACCACCTCTATATAAGGACCATATGCCTTAAAGACCACCTCTATATAAGGACCACATGCCTTAAAAGACCAGTAAAATATTTAATCTCAGTAGCTCTTTTACATGTTATTTAAACCTGTTCATAAGGGTCACCTGCTCAGAAAGACCACTTTTACTGGTTCCCTTAGATGGCCTTTATAGACAGGTTTGACTGTATGCAAAAGTACATTGTTTATATTTGCAAATGATATTGTGACATCAAAGCATGTGCAGCTTGTCTAAACCCTAGAGTGAGACAGAAAAATCTCACCCTGTTAAATATGGGAGAAACAATGATAACTTGTAGTCAAACAACATGATCTTACTTTGGAAGATGTGCCCAGGTTCTCCGTAATCTGTACACAGACTGTGCTTGTAGACCAGAAACTATGGCTTTTAACGAAGAGAAATTTTTAAAATGTCGTAATTCCTGTAATTATACAAACGTCATATTTTAGTAATGGTAAACATAAAATATATTTGAATAATTAGTAACATCTTGAAGTTCTATTTTCTTCATAGGAAGTTAATTTATTTAAAGATATTTATACATGTGTACAATGTATATGCAATTCTAGGTCTTCATTAATTTATAAAATTATTGGTAGCCAAATTTCCAAAATTGGTAAAAATACAGTTCTTTTTCAAAGAAAATTTTCACAAATGTGTTAAAATTCGTAACTTTTTGAAAGAAATTCTCAGAAAATTCACCAGGCAAAGTGTCTTACAGTGTTCAATCAAGGATTTTTCAGAAAAGGCAATTTTCATTCTAACACTTTCTTCCAAAACACCATAACAAAAATATTTTTGCATTCATGTAATGTTTAGCTACAACTGTCTCTTTTAATGTTTTCCCATGACCTTGACGTTTATGATATGACCTTGATTCAAGGTTACGAAACACCTTTTGGCCATGGAGATTATTCATGTGAAGTTTAATGACAGTTGTCCAAAGCAGCTTTGAGAAATAGCCTGGACACGATTTCATAAGGAATCAATAGCCCCATGGTACCTTCTAGAACGAACACTAGACTTACTTGAGCTATGTCGATCCATTTTTGTACGATCTTTGCTCTCTGTGCTGATTTTAGATCCCGACTCTTTAGAATGGTCGCTATCACACGTAACGAAACCCTGTTAAACTGATCTATCGTTGCCAGTACACTACCAGCCACCTTCCCTTGTTTTCCAAGTTTACGGTCTCTTCTCGCCCAAACTGCTCCAAGACAATCGTTTGGAACCACACGTCTAAAAAGCTCCTGAAAAATTTATGAATCCCATGATCATTAAAATACAAAAATCCCTGCTCTTGGTAACTTGATAGTTTCTTGTAGACAGCCCATAAATAGACAGATACAAATAAAGGTTTTATATTGTGTTTTTTCATAGGTCTGGTCAAGCTTTCAGCCTGGGGTGGTCTACATAAGGACTGAGTCTACATCAGGCCAAAAACTTGACCAGAACTATAATAACATAAGTCCTTTCATATTTTTCAGTTTGTTTTTGGAAGTGAAGCAAAAAAGTACTGAGTTACTGCCATTAAGGTTTAAGGTAGAATGAAACAAGCAAATTCAGTCAATTAGGATCCCCCACAACAGCTGGTTCTTTTTTGTGATTTGCACTTATGTTCAGAGGGTCATAACTCCAAGGAAAATGTTAAAACCAACTCGAGTTAATGATATGCCCATCTCCTATCCATGTTGATAATTCGCGCCAAGTTTTATGAAATAGTGCTTCATAGTTTTGGAGAATTGGCGCAGGCAAGAATTTCGGATGGACAGAAGAAAGGACAGACAGAAACTCAAATTTAATATACTTCTCTTTCTTTGCAAGGCAGGGGATATTAAAGAAAACATGCAGACTGCAGTGTGTAAAAAGAATGTGTGAACCGAGGTCTAAATAAATAAACTGCTTACAGCATCTCTATATGTTAGTTGTTCAGCAAATGTTTGATTTGATATGTCAGTAAACTGTAATGGTTTATGATAATCCACGTCGATCATATGATCTACCTCATCACATATAGAAAATCTGAACTCTATACCAGCATCTGAAACATAAACACAAACACCTTAGTTACAAGTATCTGAAACACAAACAAACACAAAAACATTAGTTACCCGAATTTGAAACAAGAACACACACAAAAACATTAGTTACCCGAATTTGAAACACAAACACACACAAAAAATTTAGTTACCAGCATCTGAAACACAAACACAAAACACACTCACATACATTAGTTTTCTGAAATTTCTCCTCAAAATACTTAAGATATCCCTCTATATTATTAATTACTGCTAATTTATAACTTTTTCCTAAATTTCCCCAATATACTTATTCATTCACACCATATTACCTGTTAACTACTTTAAATTTATAACTAAGTCTTGAATGCTGCTTGATGTTTATTGTGAAATTATTTTTCACACTCTACTGGTATTTCTTACTTTTTCATATAAAAAATTTTAAATAGACCAAAACTATTTTTATTTTCATTTGACAGAATCTCTATTTCATAATGATGAGAAAAGCACTAGTAATACTTGTAACATGAGATTTGCAATTTTTCTCCAAATAATCTCTCTCTCTCTTGGACTCTCGTCTACCCCTTTTTCTCTGTGTTTGGCTTTGCTCCTCTCTCTCTAATCTCCCTCTGTCCCATCTCTGCCCCCTCACTCACTCTCTCTGATTGAGTGCAAAAAGCAAAGAAAGAGTATAATCTTCTTTCTTCTTCTGAATCTCTCTCTCTCTTAAAATTGCAAAATTACCTGAGCGATTTGCAGCTTCTCTTCGGAATTTTTCAATTTTATGCCGTGCTCGTGTCATAAGATCACTATCTGGTATGTGTAACTTGGAAAACTGTTCTAATGTATGTAAACATGGATAATCTGGTTCTTCTCGGAAATCCTCCGGATATGTATCCAACCAAACTGATATCACAGATTTAACCGTTCTAAAAAAGATGAAATGAATGAACAAGGTACAAATTCAAAGAAAGAAGGACGGACAAAATTAAAACTTCATTCTTCTGACATTCAATGTTCTCATTTAACAGTTCTAAAAAAGACGGAATGAATAAACAAGGTACAAATTGAAAGAAAGAAGGACAGACAAAATTAAAACTTCATTCTTCTGACATTCAATGTTCTCACTTAACCATTCTAAAAAAGATGGAATGAACGAATAAGGAGCAAATTGAAAGAAAGAAGGACAAACAAAATTTATTATATTTTTCTGACATTCAATGTTCTTAGTTCAGTTGCCAGTGCTACTAAAACAGGCAAGGTTAAAATTATGATTGATAGTTTAACAGCGTTCTCTTATATCCAAACTTTTAGATACTGCATAAGAAGAAACGTTAGCCGTAGGAAAACTTCCGCAGTTTTGACCTTCTAAACTATTCCGCGGTAAGAAATGTTCATAGTTCTGACCGAAGAGAAACTGTACCAAGGGAAATAAGAATGTTTAGCTGAGAAGATATATTCGCGATAAAAAAGTGACCGTGAAAATCGCGAATATTTTTTCCACATGAATGTTTCTTCTTGTACAGTAAAAGTACTGGAGCCAATAGTGGGTCTGTTATCAGGCCCTTAGAATTTGAAAATTTGCCTCATATAGAGAACAAAGAAAAATATAAAGACAAATTATAGGGTTTCTTGCAACAAAGTAATAACAAAAAGATCAGTTTTATACACTCTAATCTTATATTGGGAAAAGTAGCAATGAGACTAAAATTTCACAGGAGTTAACACTCTTCTACAAAAAAAATTCCTCAATACTTTTCATTTTAATCTATTTTGAAAAATTGAAAATTTAACATACCTCATTTGAATTTCACTAATTTCTTTTTTATCTTTACTTTCCTGTCCATTGACTTTTAACCATTTATACCTGAAATATACACAAGAGAAGTAAGTAAATACATATACATTTGGAGACACGAGATGAAATAAGGTTTCTAATGATGGATTGGTTGGTTGGCTTTCATACTGTTACTGGTGCACAGTTTTCTACATATTTTAAATTACAATGGCCAAATTGCCAAACTTTTCAAAATATACATTGTACATGTAGTTCTTTTTATGGTATTTTTCCACAAATATGCTAGAATAGACCCCTTTTTGAAAGAAGTACCTAAAAAATTAGTAGCCAATGGCAATTTTGGCTACCAAGAATGGAAACATTGGTCTCTTCTTGTAGACACCAAATGGAAATCTTTCACTTGGTGACGTGGAATAGAGTAGAGTAATAGTGTTCTACATCCCAGTCAAGATTCTTTCACTTATATCAAGGTGGTCAGTTGTATGGTTGAGGAAAACAGAGTGCCTCGAGAAACCACCAACTTTCAGCTAATAACATTCCAAACTTTCTCACTCAAGGATCTGCCCAAGTTGGACTTAATCCAGCTGTGATTTGAAAGCAAGGGCTTTAGACAAGCCTGCCACCAAGGTCCCTCCGAAAATGCTGGGGGTATGACATAACTTTGTACTTTTGAATGGGCAAAGATAAAAAAAAAACCATGTAAGAAAATTCACCTTAATAATTGCCTTTTACCAGGTGAACTAAAAATCTGCCTACATGTTGTTACACAATAAACAATTATTCATTCTAATTCAACCTACACATTTTTTATATACTAGTATATAATTCATTTGAAGTGATTTTTATCCATCTTACATAAAAACACTTCATAAAGCTTAAACTTTAAATTAATTTTCTTGCACTTAATTACACAACATACAAACAGACCCCGATACCTAACAGTGACTTAAAATAACTTAACTAATTATTTATCCTGGCAAACTGACTCAGATCTAAACTGACAAAATAATAAATTTCATTTGTATAAAATAACACCCTCCCTGAACGGAGGGCAATACACTCTTGTCTATATTACAACATAATTAGTGATCTCTTTTTATACAACTCTTGACTGGGAGTTGAGTAATGGTTTTTAACGTCCTAGTTAAGAATATTTCACTTATATCGAGATGTCACCAGCTATAGGCCAAGGTGCAGAAATTTTGTTTTGCATGCGTAAAGCTGACAGCACTATACAGCAGGGTTCTTTATTATGTCAAGCCTACCATGACACGGGACCTCGTTTATTTTAAGTTCCCATCCGAAAGAACTGTGACTTTCATTTCGTAATGCCGAGTGCTTGGCTAAAGAAAAACTCTTGACTGGGAGGTAAATTTTCATTCAATCAATCAATCTCAATTTTACCAATATTTTACTTAAACAACATTAAAAATCAAAATAAAAAAATCTTATTTCTCTCTCTCTCTCCCCCTTGCTATAGATGGTATTAGCTGCAGAATTCATCAAAGTAATGTATATGATTGGAAAATAAGTTATTTCTTTCACACAAAAATAATCAAAAAGAAGAAAACACATTAAAAAGTATTTGAAAACAGAGGTCGTTATTATATACACATGAAACGCTAATATGAACCCAATGATACAGGTGAAATCCATCTAGGTGCTTGCTTAGCCTTGCTGGTGTGGTATAGCACACGTAATCAGTAATCATATTTCGCATGTTAAAAATGGGATTGCCAAAAAAACATTTCAAACTATCAAAATTCCCTGATTCTAAGATAAGAATGTATTTTTAGCCAGGAAGCATTTATAACCTGTGCCACAATAAATACATGAAAGAAATAAGATATCTTGAGATATAACAGAACTAGTGGCAAAAATAAATACCAATTCTGTTATTTAAGGTACTTTTTGGCAATTATATAATCTGCAGGGATTGCTTTTCGTTATTTTTTTTTGCATGCTTCTTGATCAAGGTGTTCTGTTCAAAATCATTTACTGAAGTGAAATGAATCCGTAAGGCGAGTAAGTACATTTCACCTTTACGCAGTCGGATATAAAACGGCAGTCAGATAAAAAACGATAAATCACAGATAAATGGGGAAATAAATCATAACAGTTTTATCATGCATAGATTAAATGTTATTTGATATAAATATGTAATGTAGGTCATTTTAAGGTGACCCTGCAGGTATAACTATGTCAAGGGCACAGTATGTCAAACAGGGTCAGTCAAAATGATTTAGGATATAGGCAAAGTTATACAATATGTATCATTTTCAAGGACATCTTAATATAGTAGCCATATATAAAGATGATTTTATTAATAACTTTAATATGAATTTGCATTTAGGTCAAATGAAAAAGCTTATACCTTCACACCAACCCAACAATAAAATAAAATTACCAATACATATCTAAAGATGATTTTATTAATAACTTTTATATGAATTTGCATTGAGGTTAACTGAAAGATACCCTCAACAAACCTGCTTCAATATGACAGGCAATATGTGAATGGACTAATTATACAAATACACTCACTGTTAAGTTTTGTCAAGATGCAAGATAAAAATCTTGACAATATACCTTACAATAAGAATAACTAGAACTTGTTTTGTAGTGGCAAAATTTGAAGTAGAGTGTAGTATTGAGGTTTTATGCTCCTGTCAAGATTTTTTTCACTTCAGGGTTCGTATAGACATTTGGATTCCAAATTTAAGGACTTTTTAGGCTCTTTTCAAGGTCTTATTTGCAAATTTAAGGTCTAATCATAAAGACAATTTTAGCAAAAAATATTGGTGCAAAGACAATTAAATCAATAAAACAATTACGTGTCTATAGTAACGACACTTGAAGTGGATAAGGTTGAAGTTCGCGTTCGGGAGGGCCAGATACTTTTAAATTGCTCATTTCAACATAATTTATCAATTAATTAATTTATTTATATCAGTCTATGTGCAACCACTTAATATCGAAATACAGACACCCAACTGGCCAATTTCAAGGGCTTTTTAGGGCCTTCAGGATAAATTCAAGGGCTTTTTAGGGTCAGACTTGTTTTTAGGGTCTTTTTAGGGCAAACCTGAAAATTTAAGGACTTTTCCAGGCCTGTACAGACCCTGCACTCATATGGTGGCAGAAGAGGAAACTGGAGTGTCCCGAAAAAACCCACTGACCTTCATCAAGCGAACTGATAAACTTTCTTACACAAGTTGTTTTTAACTTGGTTTTGTATTTGCAATTTATTTTTTTCCTAGGCAGTGAGTTGCATTGTGATGCTTTAGACCAATTGGCCACCCAGCATAAAATGTGGCCATGACAAGACCTAGACAATAATTAAATACAACTAACCTTTCAATAAGAATACCTAAAACTTGCTTGTGGGCTGTTTTGGTGTGACAAATAATGTGGTTAATGAAATAACCATGACAACAGTTAAATAAATATAACTCACCTTTCAATAAGATTATCTAAAACTTGTTTCGGTGTGGCAAACGTTCTGTAAGTAGCCAGGAAGACATTGACATAAGTAGAATCTAATTCTCCTTTAATGGTGACCAGACTTTCTACCAATTTCTCTATAGTTCCCGCTTTAATAACCCGTATTTTCTGGGTTTCCCACATAAGATGGGAAAATTCCTGACCTTGTTCATTATCAAGCTGAAAAAAGAGAAAAAAATACTTGTATACAATCTTGCAATGAAAGTAAATCTTAATTATTTTTTTGTGATTTGCATTTCTGTTCAAAGGGACATAACTCCTAGGAAATGAGCAAACCAACTTGAGTTAATGATATGCCAATCTCCACTAAATGCTGATTCTTTGCAAAATAGTGTTTCATAGTTTTGGAGACTTACTTCTTAAGAAGTGTCAGGATAGACAGAAAGGTGGATCAAATTCAAATTTAATATCTTTTCAAAAAAAGAGGAAAATATTAAATTTGAATTTCTTATGCCCTTCTGTCTGTCCAGCCATCCAGACACTTTCTTCGAAAGGTTGGGGATAAACCTAAAAATATCTAAAACATTTACATATACAGACAAATTTCATGTGTAACAGAGGTGTAAATGACAGATTCCATCGAGAATGACATAAATCTGGGCAGAATTTGATGAAAAGACTGTGAGAGGAACAAGCAAATTCAGTGTATTAGGATCCACCACCAGCAGGTTATTTTTTTGTGATTTGCAATTATGTTCAAAGGGCAATAACTCCCAGAAAAATGAGCAAACCAACTAAGATAAGTGATATGCACATCTTCCACCAAAGTTGATGCTTTGCACCAAGTTTCTAGAAATAGTGCTTCATAGCTTTTGAGAATTACCACAGACAAGAGTTTCGGATGGATGGATGGATGGACAGACAGAAGGACGGATGGACAGAAACTCAAATTTAATATTCCCCATCTTTCTTCAAAAGGCGAGGGATAAAAGCTTGTCAGGTTAGCTTTAGATTTCACATTTATTAAAGAATTGGTTTTTTGTTTGAATTCATTTAAAGTTTGTAAACAAAAGTAGCAACTGATTCTTGATTCAATCTCAGAACTTGTGAAATGTACAACTTCAGGGATATCAATATTACAGAAACAAAGGCATCCGTTATAGCCACTAACACAGTATACTATACAAGTCTGTGTATGTGTTATGTAACAGAAATATTCATCAGCATCCTAGTTTGAATTGTACGAGATGTCCCAGATTTTTACCCTTATAAAACCCACCCTGACGGGATACACAAAGTCTGCGCTACAACTTATACAAGTCTTCATGTGTTATGTAACAGAAATATTCATCAGAATACAAGTCATATGTCCGAATTGTCCAATTGTCCGGGACGTCCAAGATTTTTACCAATGTAAAACCCGCCCTGCCGGGACACACAAAAACTGGGCTACAACTTATACAAGTCTATATGTATTAACAACATTCTTCAACATACAAATTATATGTTTAAATTGTCTGGGACATCCCAGATTTTTACTCTTTTAAAACCTGCCCTGACAGGACACACAAAACCTGTGCTACAAATTATTCGGTTATTGTATTCTTAGTGATAATGAAACACAGCAAGTTTTAGCTTGGTTTCCACAAATTTAAAACTATTTGTAGCCAAATTTCCTAATTTTTTCTATAACATAGTCCTTTTCCAACTTTTTTTTTCACTTAAGTGTAAGGTCACCGAAATGAGTGCGATTCTCATTCATGTCAAAGCTTAAGCACTATGTAAAAATGTACAATTTTTTTGTTTGAGTTGGTAATTGGAATCAAGTGGAGAATGGTGTTTTATGCCCCGTCAAGATTTTTTACTTATATCGAGTCGGTCATAATACTACATCACTGCAAAGTTGTGACACAAAAGCTATAGAAGAAAAAGATTTTGAAATTGTAAAATTTAACAGGAAGTATCATTACCACGGCAACATAACTGAGTGGCATGATAACTAGATTTTACTGTAAATACCCCCATGAAACAAAAACTCTGATTTTTGTTTGACTTTTCCTTAAAATATCTGAATTCAATCTGAATTTTTCTTACACCAAAAACAAGTATATGAATTTTTCTGAAAACATTAATCTGTTTTCTGAATGTTGTCAGAAAATTCTGAATTCATTCTGAAAATGTAAAAACATTTAAAAATTCAGGAAGAAAAATTAAGAAAAAAATCAGAACTTTTCAGACAAAATTCAGATGATTTTTATAAGAGCACATGCAACATAAGAGGCTAGTCATCTTTAATTGAGAGCTTAAGGCCAATGTAAGAGGCTTGTCATCTTTAATTGAGAGCTTAAGGCCACTTAGCCAAGGAGACCTCATCACACCCTATTTCTTCATATAAGTGTTAAAATATGCTAATATACATGGTAGGTGGATAAATCAGATGTTTTATCATTATGACTATTTTTCCACCAAATAAGATGTTTGTGGTCTGGTGACCAAATTTTTTACATTCCTAAAGGTAGGTGTTTACCACGACCACAACTGATGGAAGGTAGGAGTTGCCTGTTAAGTGTCAAATCAGCATTTCAAAATTATTGTTAAAACATGCAAATTCAGTGAATAAGGATCCCCTGCCAGTAGGTTCTTTTTTGTGATTTGCACTTATGCTCAAAGGGCAATAACTCCCAGGAAAATGAGCAAACCAACATGGGTTAACGGTATGCACATCTCCTATCTACCATGTTGATACTTTGCACCAAGTTTTGTTAAATAGTGCTTCATAGTTTTGGAGAATTACCGTAGACAAAAATTTTGAACGGATGGAAACTCAGAATTTCTCTGAAAGGTGGGGGATAATAATGTGGGCAAATCACACACACACACACACACACACACACACACACATGCTGACTGTTATTTTCAACTCTGTTTACTGATAAACTTCAAGAAACCCTTAAAATGGTGTTTTACTCAAATAAAGGTGATCAGTTAGGATGGAAGGTAAAAATTGAGTAATCATTTTTTTTAAAATTGTGGATCTTCGACAAGGTAACCAACAAACTGACTGATACTAGGATTTGTCCCGATTGGCAATTGAAGTATCGCCGGCTTTGTTCCGACACTGGCAGCCAGATGGTTTACAGATGGAAGTCTTTCCCCTGATATAGTTCTTGAAAGACAGGTCTTAAACCAAACTTTTTGCACTCTATTATCTTATTAAAATATTCATGACCATATCTATATAATTTACTTTCTGACAAGAACTATTAATTTCCATATTTTTAAGTTTTTCTGATCAAAGCAAAAATTTCCATGCTTGATAAATTATGTAAATATGTATATGAGCATACAAAATCTATGAGGGGGAACTGGGGTGTACCTGTATTTAGTGGTTACATATCAAACCACATAATTACCATATAAAAGAAATCAACTAAAAAGACTCCCACACAAGTGTTTAATGTATATGCAAACAACATTGACCTGTCCGCTTGACCTTAAACTAAATATTTATTATCGACCAGTGTAGTTGTTTATGTAAATGGAAACAGGTGTTTATTTTGTCTACAGTATTAAAAATGTGCATTGATTATGTAAAAACTGCAAATCCTAACCCCTTTGTATTGGGTTTATTATGGTACATGAATATTCGTAATGAAAGGTCAAACAGACAGGTCAATGTTGTTTGCCTGTTCCTTCAGCTGTTTACAAACTTAAATGAAAACAACAATTTACCATTAACATCCCACTTTGTACTTAGGGTTGAATTGACTTCAATTACAGTCAAATTAAGTAACCATCTTTGATATGAAATATTTACAAAATTTATATAAACTAGTTGTTTTATTTTATCTTTATTAGATAAATCTGGTTAATCTTAGTTCCCTTTCTGATTTTATTAATTCAAACTTGTTTACATTAATTTACAGTACATGTACTTACAATATCTAAAACAAAACTCTTTCTTATTATAATGCATAAAAATAAAATGTAAAGTACAATGAACTCTGTATAAACTTGCAAGGGGTGGGGTGTGGTGGGTGGGGTCCTCACTCCTCAGTTGTCTAAAGCATCAGCTTAAAGATCATAACATTGCTCAGATGAGCTATTGCGATGGTTCACCATCTGTCGTGCCTCATGCTATGCCTCTCACGGTCTATTTTCAAATTCAACTTAAGCAGATCGTAGTGTGAGAAAGGTTTGCCATTTCACTTGCCAGAGCTTGGCAGTCTTTTTCTGGATACTGTAATTCAGTTTCCTCCACTATCTCAGAACTGACCATCTTGAATTAAGTGAAAGAATCTTGTTTGAGATGTAACGATTAATTAATCGTTAAAGACAAGATTCACACCCTTTTTCCATGTCTTAGTTCTGACTCTAGTTGGGGAAGTTCATCATACACAATGTTCTTTTATTGTTCAATTTTGCCATTTGATAGTTTGACTATTTTTTAATTTTATTTATTTTTTTTTTTTATAATTTTTTTTTTAAAAAAAGGTTGTTTTCATATATTAAATTTGTAATTTATACACAGTGACAGAAGTGCACAAGGTGTGCTAGTGTAATGCAAGATATTAATTTGATATCTGATAAAATTTAAATACCGGGTAGGAAGGAAGGAAGGTGGGTATAGGTCAGTGGTGGGTGGCAAAAACATTGTCTCAATCTAAGTCTAAGGTATCGATTGACTGACCATGGGGTCGAAAAATACCGGTAGTAAAGGTCAGTCGTGGGTGGAAAAACATAATTGTTTCGATCCCAAGTCTAAAGTATAGTGTGTCACAAGTTTGACATGGCCGTTTGACCTTTTACTTTGAATATTAAAACAGACATATCAATTGTGAAATTTAAGGGTTATATGAAGTTAATATATAATGACAAATGATTGTAATACTGGATACCCGGTGTTTATGGTATTGAAACATGCTGTCCTACCTAAATCACACAGTTTATTAGCCACAATCTTATATTCAAATTAAAGATCAAATGGCCAGGTCAAACTTGTTACACTATATTTTCTGAACATAAATGTATACCAAGCTAAAAAATAATTTACGATTGTCTCAATATTGTGTGTCAATCAATCTTTAGAATTAATATTTTGATTGTCTTTAGGGAATTTTTTTTTAAAATTTGAAATGTGATTAAGTCAGCAAGTTTATAAACCAGTTCCGTAAGGCATGGAGGGACTAGGTTGTAAATAGGATTTAATGCACTAATGCAGACCAGGAATTTACAAATAAAGTATAAAGAAAATACACTGACATGATCATAGATTTGTTTTATTACCAAATTCATTCTTCTAAAGAACAAATTTTTTAACAAATAGTATTGGAGATTCATATATGAAACAAAATGAATCTAGACATATGTTTTTATTTTTTATCTGTGACAAAGATTTACTTACATCAATACATCACTAGTAACTGACAAAGCTAAAGGAATAAATCCATTACATCAACCAGGCTTAGCGCTCGGCTGGAAAATTCTGTTGCCAAGGAAACCGCCAGTTGTATAATTTTGTCACCAATTCAAAACCATATTTTCACCAAGACAACAATGGGGATCCCCTGAAGTGGGTCCATACCTAATTCATAACTGTCTAGAGTTGTTTTTTTTTTATGAGTTCAGAAAAAAATTATATCATCAATACATCACCAGTTGCTGGCAAAGGTGAAAGAATAAAAGAATAAGATCATTACACTGCACAGCACTCGAGCCATTGTACAGGGAGAGTTCTTTAATGTGTCATGCTCTCGGTGACACATGGCATCTATTTTTAAGGTCTCTTTCAGAGGATCTCCATGACTTTCATTTCTAAATGTTGAGTGCTTATTGAAAGAACATTCAATATCTACAGTAAAACCTCGATTCATCGCCACTATTTGTTCAGTCAAATTTTGGCGTTATAAAGGGGTTTGGCAATAAATCGTGGGAGGCCCATAAAGAAAAACATTAACAAAATGGATTTTGGGACTTCAAAATAGTGTGGCAATAAGCGAAGTGGCAAAGTTATCGAGGGGCATTATAACGAGGTTGTACTGTATTTTAATGTCTTGGTCAGAGCCTGGCTTGGATTCGAACCCACATCTTCCCACATAAAGAGCAAGCATTCTACAAACTGAGCTACTATAGTGGTAATAATTCAGAAGGAAGTCTTGCATACATTTTCAAAATTCAATTACGGCTTGTAAAAGTAATTAAAACTTCAAAAAAATATGCAAATAGGCAGTTAAAAACAAATGATGAGAAGAACCACTGCACTGTGAAAACAATTAAAAAATCAAAATAAAACAGTTGCCATGGTAACCAATGCATCAAAGTATTCCATAATGTAGAGATAATGATAAAGATGTATAATAGTAACATCTGTCTGTAATGTATCAAAGATATATATATATATACCTATCTTATGGTAAATATAATTATAATCTAGATCGGCTTTATACAGGGCATAATATAAAATCTTGACTGGGGTGTTAAACACCATTACTCCACTTTACTTCACTCTAAAATCTGGTATGTTCTTACTTTTATGTTCAGCAACAGTCGTCTGCGAAAAAAGCTAAAAGCATCTGCTAGCTTGACGCTGGAAACTACACATGTATAGTCAAGGCTGTGATTTTTTTTAAAGAAATTAGATGGTTGGTTATGCCTAGAATTATCAAATAAATTTGCAGTCTTTACCCTGTGACAAAACCAAAGGTAGAAAATTTCAATGGTCCAAGGTCTAGGGTATTAGTTTTTGCACTGGGACTTGGAAAATGGCAACAATTTTAAGATAACACAAACATTCAATTTTTAGTGTTTTGACCAGTGGGCCAAAAACATGATTTTGGCCATCTTTCTAACTACAAGACCAGGCCAGACCAGACTGATGAGGCCAATCCAAGTTTCAATATATACCCTATACACCCACAGCAACTCTCTGTATACCTTTATGATATTTTTGTTATCTAAATCTTTAGGTTTTTAAAACTAGAAAACTCATAAAACATCCCATCTTGAAGCATCAACAGACATATTGGTCTGGCTAAGTATCTATTTTTTCAAAAATTGAGAAAATTTGCAGATTATAATTACAATTGATTTACATCTCACAGAGTATGTGCGACCTTGTTGGGTAAGTGGTCCAGGATTTCCCTACATCCTTTTTTGAATGGGTCTGGGGTCCTTGAAATAGTGAAAACAAGCATCCTAATGGCCAATAGTGTCAAAATAAAAAAAATACATGAACCATTCAAGTGATAGAAAACTCCACAATACTGTATTTAAAGCTGAAATTTCCAAAATTGAAAAAAGTCACTACATTTTTAAGTCTCAGTAAAACCTCTCACATACAAAGCGAGCACGCTACCACTGGGCCACCATAGTGGTATATATACTAACAGAGAAAAGTTATCTTTATTTGGCTAAAAGCAATATTTTAACTGAGTCACTACTATACATAATCAACCTCCTAGTTTTTGTTCACCTCATCAACTTTTACAGATTTTTGGATATCATTCAAAAAGAGAAAAAAGTTTAGAAAATTTTATTTAAAAACATTCAGAAACGGTAAAACAAAAAATTTTAGTTCCGAATAAAAGTAAACTATACTTAAAAACACTCAGAAATGGAAAACAAAACTTATTCGTTCGTTGACCTCAAAGTTACTGATATAAATGCAATATTGATGCATGATGACCAGTGTAGATAATGCCATGATGACCTTAGATGAAACTACTAATGGTCAGTGAACTAAGCTATCAAAAACTTGTTGTAATTGAAGGGGAAGGTTCTCCATCCATCCATCCATCCAAGTATCCACCCACCCCAAATACATTCTCTCTCTCTCTCTCTGGCTACTCTCAAGAGCTATCAATTAAATGCAGTATTGATGCAGGATGACCAGTGTTGATAAAGACACGATGACCTTAGATGAAACTACTAATGGTCACTGAACTGAGCTATCAAAAACTTGTTGTAATTGAAGAGGAACGTTCTCTCTCCATCAATCATTCCAATAATCTGTGGCAATGTGGGTAAGAATACTAGCTGAGATGTATTCTTAATTTTGAAAATATTGATGTTTACACCTAAAGTGATATATTACAAATTATGCAAATAAGGGTCTGGCATTTGCCTGGTTCTTTTTTCAGTAGAAAAATCCTCATTGTGACAATGTTATATTCTGTGTATTTAACCCTCTTGCTGCCACATAGACATATGTGTCCTCTAACGGCATCCTGCCATACAGACACATATGTCCTTTCAACGGAATTGACAACTCTTAAATAAAAGACGAAGATATACTCATAATTTTTTTGTAAAATAAAAAAAAATGCAAAATGTTGACTATTGAGAGTATAATCTACAATTAACTAATGACGTCATATGACTACAAACGCGTCTGACGTCATATTCTATTGTTGACGTCATATTATTTCGCATTGTGAACTTTAATTTGGCACTGGCAACGCTGCGCTAAAAATTAATTTGGCAGCAAGAAGGTTAAACATTCTATCTATAGTAATTGAAGTTGCTCATAGCAATTTCAGTTATGATAAAAAGTATCATAATTATTGTTTAAGTGATGAAAAATACTAAAATTTATTTTAATTTTTTATGAAAATTTGAAAATTTACAGAAACAGATTTACATACTCAGACAGTAGTATAAAGCAAATCAGAACATTACTGTATGACATGGACACTTGTCTACAGATAATAAACCTTAAGAGGCCAATAAAACTGTCTGACAGCTGAAAATCAGCTGATACAACACATATATATGGAACCAATTTGCTGATGTAACACTCAACAATATGCAACCAATTAACTGACATTATTTCTGTTATCTTTCATTTCACTTCAATAACTAGTTTTTGTCAGTTGGCTTATTGGGACAGAAAGTTGGAATTTTTTACAGGAAACTCTGCTTTCCTCCATCATCTCAGAGCTGAACTTCTCAACATGAATAAAAGAAGTGGAGGAGAGTGTAGTACCGGATATAGCAATACATGCCCTTGTGAGTGCATGGATAGTGGAGTGCCCCCCAAAAAACCCACTCCCTTTGGCAAGCAAACTGACAAACAAAACCAACACCTGTGGCAAGAAACTGACATACAAAACCACCACCTGTGGCAAGAAACTGATATACATAACCACCACCTGTGGCAAGCAAACTGATATACATAACCACCACCTGTGGCAAGCAAACTAACATACAAAACCACCACCTGTGGCAAGCAAACTAACATACAAAACCACCACCTGTGGCAAGCAAACTAACATACAAAACCACCACCTGTGGCAAGCAAACTGACATACAAAACCACCACCTGTGACAAGCAAACTGACATACAAAACCACCACCTGTGGCAAGCAAACTGACATACAAAACCACCACCTGTGGCAAGCAAACTGACATACAAAACCACCACCTGTGACAAGCAAACTGACATACAAAACCACCACCTGTGGCAAGCAAACTGACATACAAAACCACCACCTGTGGCAAGCAAACTGACATACAAAACCACCACCTGTGACAAGTAAACTGACATACAAAACCACCACCTGTGGCAAGTAAACTGACATACAAAACCACCACCTGTGGCAAGCAAACTGACATACAAAACCACCACCTGTGACAAGCAAACTGATATACAAAACCACCACCTGTGGCAAGCAAACTGACATACAAAACAACCACCTGTGGCAAGAAACTGATATACAAAACCACCACCTGTGGCAAGCAAACTGACATACATAACCACCACCTGTGGCAAGCAAACTGACATACAAAACCACCACCTGTGACAAGCAAACTGACATACAAAACCACCACCTGTGACAAGCAAACTGACATACAAAACCACCACCTGTGGCAAGTAAACTGACATACAAAACCACCACCTGTGACAAGCAAACTGACATACAAAACCACCACCTGTGACAAGCAAACTGACATACAAAACCACCACCTGTGACAAGCAAACTGACATACAAAACCACCACCTGTGACAAGCAAACTGACATACAAAACCACCACCTGTGGCAAGCAAACTGACATACAAAACCACCACCTGTGGCAAGCAAACTGACATACAAAACCACCACCTGTGACAAGCAAACTGACATACAAAACCACCACCTGTGGCAAGCAAACTGACATACAAAACCACCACCTGTGGCAAGCAAACTGACATACAAAACCACCACCTGTGACAAGCAAACTGACATACAAAACCACCACCTGTGGCAAGCAAACTGACATACAAAACCACCACCTGTGGCAAGCAAGTGCTTTAGGCCACTCTGTCACAGAGGTCCTCGTCATGAGTGAAAGGTGTGAAACAAGATTCTAATGTACTTTTTGTACCATCCCTATTCTCTATTTAATTCCCCCCCCCCTCCCCTGATGGCAGAGGGGGATATAGTAATACTGCTGTAAGTGTGTGTGTGTGTGTGTTAATGGATAATTTGGTTTCCATGCAGTACATCAGCTCGGTCAGTTGATTTATTGTGGTGGTGAGTGGTATAGAATTGCTTGACAGCCTTATAGCATATCCAAAATGGCCGTTATTACTATAAATAGCAAAAACCTTTAAATGCACATTACAGCTGTATTTATGTACCTATTTGTTGAAAATTTAAACATAGAAAATAGAAATCAGGTTATCAAAAATATAAAACAGGTTTTTCTGTAACGTTTTTAGTTTCTGAAATATATTGTATCTAAAATGGCCACTGTTACTATAAATAGCAAAAACCTATTATTGCCATTACAGCATTGTTTATGTACAGATTTTTGTTGAAATTTTAATCATAGAAAAAAAAAACCTCAGGTTATTAAACATATTTAACAGGTTTTTCTGAAAAATGTTTAGTTTCACTTTGTATGGAATTCACTGGTGTTCATCACTGCAGGGGGAGAGTGTTCTCTGAACACCTTGTTATGTGGTAATGCAGTGTTTTCCTTAAGAGCCGGCAACAGGCAGATTTGACTGCCTAAAATGCCAAACTGGTCGATTCGAATTCATAAAATTTTCCTTCAGAAGACCTGAAAATTGTTTTTCGGCCTAGGGGCTTTCCTTGACTCTTGGCCTGTTTGATTAGTAAATCTGCTTCCTGTTAAAAATTTTAGGGAATTCCAAAAACTTTGATCAATAAACTTTATACCCAGACCACTCTATACATGAGTTAATATATAATATGGATCCATACAACTTCACAATACATGTGCTAATTTGACGACTCTTAACGAGTGAAGACCTTTGTATCTAATCTTCTAAGTGGAAATACTATAAGTACTTAGTGTAGGCCACCAAAAGTAACAATATATTAGGTCAAGTGTATGATGTAAAGACAATGGATCAAAGTCCAATGTACAAATGTTATGACAACATTTCATCAGTTTGTTGGTTGAATGTTGCTTAATGTCGCTTCAGCAATTTTTTAGCTATTCGTGACAAGAACTATTTTATTAATCTCTATGGATTAATCTATGAACAATTTCGTGTATGCATGTGAAGTGCGAGTGTGTTGTATGGTCTGCTTTGTACTAGCCCGAACTCAGAACGACTTTAATGTGCTAGCTCACAGAGTCAGTACGCCGCAGACAAGCGTACCACTCCCCCAATCCATTATACTGATACCAGGTGAACCAGGAAAAGCCAATGGCAAGGAAAATTCACTTTCCCACACGTGGTCCGAGCAGGACTCGAACTCAGAGTGGTGAGAGACCCTGGATTTGAAAACTGATGTCTTATTCATCAGGCCATCACGGCCTCTTCAACATTTCATCAGGACACAAAGTCAAGGTACTGTAAATGTCGATTTTGCGTTTGTTATATTTTTGCAAAAATTTGCAAGAGGAACAAGACATGAAAACAAAAATTTCACAAATTTGTAATTTCCATGTCATATACTGTAAACATATTTATCTTCGCTGTGTACTAATTTTGGCTTATTTCGCTGTCGTGTGTTTTGCATGAAAATTAATACCATGCGAGGATTATATCATATGTTATAGTGCATATTTCAAAAATGCGAAAATTAAACTATGCGAATATATTCAAATTTCCTATACCACGAAAATAGATACATGCAAAATTAAATATGTTAACAGTACTTGCATCTGCACTGACCATTATCCGATGACGTGAAAAAAAGTATGCAAATATGTCGAAGAGACGAATCTCATGAATACTTACTGACACAAAAAATTCCCGATTTACAGTGATAAGTTGGTGGACTTCTGCCTGAGGTTACTATTGGAGAATTGATCTTATGCCACAACCATAAATATGAAGTTCCATGGTTTTAATATGTCTTACTTTGATCAAAAGTATAACTAAGTGTCATTGGTTGAAAATGTAAACATTTTGCATAGTTTTATGGCAATTTTTTTCAGTAAAACCTTCAAAAGACAGGGATATATTGAATATGGGAGAAAAAACTGCTTCATATTTAAGACACAGAAATCTAAACCTTCAGCAAGCCTCAGTCTGGAAAATGAAAAATCTCATCCCTCAGGTTGAGAATTTAATATATCGACTGCATGTAAGGTAGATTCTATTAATCTTTGCAGTAGAAATTCCAATATGAATTGAATTTTTTGTAAGTCTTATTCTTAAATACAAAAGTAACCTTTGTTAGTACATGTGTACTTACATCAGAATATGTGTGGTAAGTGACTTTCTTTAGATAAACGTTATACACAGCGTCATCTTCCTTCTCTTCACGCCAAAAACGAGTAACGTCATCCTGAAATATACCAAACAAAAATGTTATGTTCATAACACAATCATATAGGAAAAAGTAAATTCTGTGACTTATAATATCCTGCCAGTAAGTATATTTTTGCACTTACCGGTATGTTCAAAGAATCTTAACTCTAAGGAAAATAAGGAAACCAACTCTGATTAATTATATGCACATTGCCTATCAATGCTGATGCTTTGCATTAAGTTTTGTTAAATAGTGCTTCATAGTTGCCAAGAATTACAGCTGTCAAAAAGTGTCCAACAGGCGGAAGAACAGACGGCAATTCGAATTTAATGTATTCATCTTTCTTTGAAAGGCTGGGGATATTCCGATAACAAAACAGTGTCTAGAAATAGATGGTATGTGTCTAAAAATTTCAGTGTTTTCTGACAGAACATATAAGAAAATATTACAGGACTCATTGAAGAGCAACAGTGCATATCTGACTGAAAAAGTACATGGATGACTGTTTGACTGAAAAGAAACAGGCCAAAGTACATGGGTAACTGTCTGATTGAAAAGAAATAGGCCATGTCTGACTAAAAAGAACAGATCCATCTGAAAAGTAGGAGGTCTAGATTGTTAGTCCTTGAACAAAAGCATTGCTGAGCATGCAAAATACCCAGCTTGAAATTTGTATGATTGATAATGGCAAAAACCTCAAATTCAAACTTGACCTGTAACTCATCAAATATGTATTAGAATTATGGTACCGGGTATACCGGTATTTGAGTTTTTACTTAAGTAAAGGGTCTTACATCCAAGTTTTTAATTTACATCAAGCTGGTCTATTTGGTCTGCAAGCAGTGACATTCTGCCTGCAAATCCCAGAGCACTATTCTGATGATGATCATCAATGATAATGGCAAACTTAAATTCAAACTTGATCTGTAATTCATCAAAAGGTATCAAGAATTTAGTCATGGACATTACACCTCTGAGTTTCTTTGATCAAATGATCCATCAGGCCTGCGATTGGTGACATCCAGCCTGCAAATCCCAGAGCTAGCTATGACGAGGATCATTAGAACTATTCTGAGTATTCCATGAGGATTAATTTACGTCAAGTTAGAGCTCAAATTAACACTCCTGAAAAAGGAAACTCGGCCTGGTCATAGATTAATTCTTAGAGATATAAATTAAACTTGTAATATCCATTAAGATACAGCCAGACCATTAGATAATTACATTTATAACGTGGTGATGGTGATGGTTTAAGATTCATTATACTGAAGCTCATGATTCACTTGTTTTTGATTACTGGTACTCTCTTGCCAGCATGAACTAAATTCACCTCGGCAAAATCTTTAATTAATTATAACATTCATATCACACTACATTTGTATTAGAAATGTTTCCAATTTACAAAATATGACCAATGAAACTATAAAATTGATTGAAAACTTAACCAATTTTTCCAGACAATTTAGTGTTAGAAATTTTTCCAATTTACAAAATATGATCCATGAGAGTATAAAACTGATAGATAATTAATAATTAAACTTAACCCATTCTTTCTAGACAATTTAGCAGATTCTTCATATGCTTATTGTTGCCTTACTTGTATAAGCTGCAGATGAAGGGGGGGGGGGGGGGTAGTTGATTACATCCTAAAATTCTTAAAAGGACTATCTCAGGGTGCATATATGATATAGCCAGGGACAATCAAAATGTAATAACATTTCCAGGACATTTTTCATCATCTGCGACACAACCATGACTTATCACTTAGTATGCAAACAAGATCATTCTTCTGATACGATGGTTACATTTTTTTATGGTCTCCATTTTAACTTTTTACATTAGGTAATAAAGCAAATTTTAAGCTTATTGATTCTTTCAATTGTAAATAATTACTGGACTCGGACACAAACAAAAGCAAATTTTCACGAAATGTTTAACAAGGGGGATGTTTTGACTGGATTGTAACCCATGCAGGCTTTAGAATTTTTAATATTTTCTTATTTTTACATTGTATTGATTTTTGTCAAATTCAAATACTTTTCCATGAAATTTTACAAAATTCAAAGACTTGATAAGGCAAAAACTGAATTCCATGACTTTTCAAGAAAAAAGTCAAATTCCATAACTTTTCAAGTTCCGCATAAACCCTTTACTACTGAGTTAACTTAATGCATTGAAAAATGGCTAAAATACTGTAGATTGGGAAATTTTCGCATCATCTAATTTTTTAGTGAACGCACTTTAATATTTATTAGCGTCTTTTAATTTTCATGTGATCCCGACTCTGTAGTTATAATTTTAATTACTGCTTATTTTTTGCGAATCTTTAATTTTTGCGACTCGTTTCACATGCAAATTTACGCCAAAATAAAACAATCACAAAAATTTCCCAATTTACAGTATAAATATTGCTGAAAATACCCATATAATTAAATATAAACTTACCAAAGTCATTTTAATTTTATGATCCATCCATATTTATACATTTTTTAGTTTTCCTTTTTTAAATAATCCAAATAATATAAATAGATAAAAATTTATCCACAATATTTTTTAATCTTTCATTTGATCAATTACAAATTTAATTTTTCACCTTTTCATCGATAAACCATCAAACAATAATCCAAATATCTAGATAACAACTTATCCACAATATTTTTTAATCTTTTCTTTGATAAAAACAAATTTCAATCTTTTCACCTTTTAGTTGATAACCATCAAACTATAATCCAAATAAATAGACAAAAATTTATCCACACACATTTATCTAAATCTATCTTTTTTTGTCTTTTATTTGATAAATATAAATTTTAACTCTTTCACCCTTTCATTCAGTCAGTTAACCATCAAAACAATGAATCACATATGTAACCCCGAGTCTACAGGTATCCGTAACCGTAACGATGTAAATAAACTGTTAAACAACTATGAATCAAGTCCATCTCCATCACATAAGAGCCTCTTAGTACACTTATCAAACTCCCTTCCTTTTGTCATATGATTAAACTTGATAGATATTTACAGAAAACAGAGAAATACTTAAAAATAAACACATCTCTGACTTAAAGTCCACTTCAGTCCGGGTTCCAATTCCCCGGTTATTTTCTGAAATTCAGGAAAACCCTTGTGATAACTGACCTAAGAGTACAAGTCCCCAAGTGGTCAATGGGTTTTCCTTCATAAAATTATGTCAATATTGTCAATATGAGATATTTTAGGTATGTAGGTAGGATATAAGAGGCAG
The DNA here is from genome assembly GCA_021292105.1 of Anadara kagoshimensis. NCBI lineage: Eukaryota > Metazoa > Mollusca > Bivalvia > Arcoida > Arcidae > Anadara > Anadara kagoshimensis. The sequence goes on along the minus strand of CM037859.1, from coordinate 15,522,921 downwards.
GGGTCAAGTGAGGTCACTTCTCAACCTAGTCATCATAATGTTTACTCAGACATATAATTATTATGAGATGTTATAGCACCTCCTCTTCATTTCCTTTTAGTTCATGTTAAGATATAACATTATAATTAAAATGTACAATTTAAATAGTTTTATCACAAAAATCTCCCATCTGGTCATTAGCCTGGTCTGATTTTAAATTACAGGTATAACTTCGTTCTCAGGTGCTAAAATGACATTTTAAGTAAATAATTTACATTTCTGCTTTATACAGATAATATAATTTCCTGTTTTTCTAAGTATATTTGTACATAAACCTTTTTATTTTATATAAATGCTCATTTCCTATCTGTAAGGCAGATTTTAAGTTTCAAGGCATGTCAAAAACACAAATTTATAATCTCCACATTTTTCACATGTATCAAAAATGTACAAATTTATTTTTTTGTACAAAAAAATTGAATAAACATATAAATGATAATTTCCTATCTGAAATGCAGATTTATCAGTATCAGGTCATGTCAATAACACAAATTTCCAATCCCTATTTAAAATATGAGATTTTGTTTTTCTTATTTCAGTATTTTCTTTGTTTACCAGTATAAAAATTGTCATAAAACAATGATTTTTAATCTACCAAGGTTACCGTATATTGAATTTCTGATCAGTGACAACTATATTAAACTTGTATGTTGAATGTCATTTTAAGCCTGCAGCATTTTTTGTACATCTTTTCCATGAAGAAATATAGTCAATAAATAACTATTCAGATGTTAAAATTTTTCCCAATGCAAAAATTTGTAAACAGCTACATAAAAACTGACCAGTTCAGCCCACAGCATTTTAAAAGACAATTTCAATTTTCATTACATAACAGTCGACAAATGATTTGTTTTTCCCAAATGCATAAAATTTGAAAACAGGTACAAAAACACTGACCACTTCAGCCTAAAGTGTTTTTTTTTTTAAAAAAAACTTAAAATTTCATCCTTAGTCTGAACTTTTTAATTCATGAGAAATTACCCTGCAGAATAAAAAATAAAATCTTCCAAATGCACAAGTCTGTAAACGTGATAATGTACTGTAGAACAGAAAAAATCCAGGTAAAAATTTCCCAGGTATGACACCAGTGCAGGTAAGACAAATGTCAAGATAATTAATTAATGAGGTGTCCTGTCCAGTTCACATGCGTTTACAAACGACGTCAATCAGCCATACGTCAGCCTGATGTATATGTCTCATTTACAAAATAAGTGACGACAAATCAGTTTTTTCATTCCCAAACTCTTGTTTACAAACTAGCTAGGTGACAACATTTAGGTTTTTCATTCCCAAACTCTTGTTTACAAAATAGCTAGGTGACGACATATAGTATTATCACTCTTAAACAAATAACAAATACAGAACACAAATACAATGACAGCTCTGAATAAGTTGGTTTTCTGATCCAATTAACAGCAGATTCTCCAAATCCTGACAACCACTGTGGTAGCTCAGTTGGTTGAGTGCTTGCTCCTTAAGTGGTAGGTTGTGGGATCCAACCCAGACCGGGTGTGGCCCAAGACTTGAAAACGGGTAGTGACTGTTCTTTCGCTAAGCACTTGGCATTACGAAATGAAAGTCACGGTTCTTTCGGATGGGAATTTAAAATAAACGGGGTCCCGTGTCACGGGTAGGCTTGGCACACTAAAGAACCCTGCTGTATAATGCCATCAGCGCAACGCACAGGCAAAATTTCTGCATCTTCGTCTATAGCTGGAGGCCTCTCGATATAAGTCAAATATTCTTGACTGAGACTTTAAACACTATTACTCAACTCATCTCCAAATCCTGAAAGTCTAAAACACTAACACCTGCGAATTCAGACACAATAAGATTCTAGCAGCTCAAAACTCTGACACTAAAACATCAGCATTTTCAAATTCTGACACACTAAAGTACAGCTAGTCTGAATTTTCACACACTAAAACAGACCGCTATGAATTCTGCCATAAAAAAATACTGGATTCTTTCAATTTTGACATGCAGAAATATGGTAATCAAAAGAGTTTCTTTAACGCTGTGATAAAGAAACAAGAATCTTTGAATTTTCTTAAAATTCCTTTCCAAATCAGATATAACACATCACAGGATTCCTTCAATAAATAATAGAATGTCCTACGATTTTGGATATGACAGAAAAAAAATCCAGATTGCGGAACCTTCAAATTCTGAAAACAACACAAAAAATCCAGATTGCGGAACATTCAAATTCTGATATAACACAAAAGATCCAGATTGCAAAAACTTTCAAATTCTGAGACAAGAAAAAAAAATCTTAACTTACTATTCTTCTACAGCTGATCAACATTAAAATTTAAAAAATAATTTCCAAAAGTCTGAAAAACACAAAAAGCTTCTTTCCATAACTATGAATTCTGATAGAAAAAATCCAGATTGCAGTACCTTCGAATTCTGACACAAGAAAACTTCAAGAGCTGGCATAAAACACCAACAAAAATTTCCTACAAGAAGCTTTTTTCTATTACTATGACCATTCATTCTGCTCATACTGATAAAAATCAGGGATTTTTCTTAATTTTGATGTGTTTTTTCTAAAAAATATTCTTAGCGGGCACCTGACTCAGGTGGAGGGCTGATAGAAACATTACACATACCATCTATACATGATGTTACAGTCACTGTGCTCATCATAGTCATCAGTGGGTGTTATAAATTGATTATTGATAAAGTCAGGACTTATCTGATATGTACTGTGTACTAGGTGTTGTATTTCACCGACTACAAAACCCGGGACAAAGTACAAACATACTAACACCCTGTCATACAATTACCTATAGATACTGAAGTAAACAAAAAGTACAGTACTGATGATAATGGGGCAGAGAGAGAGAGAGAGTCTTATAACTGGTACTCACAGGGCAGAGAGAGAGAGAGTCCTATAACTGGTACTCAGAAAGAGACAAAAAGAGAGAGAGAGCCAGAGAGAGAGAGAGAGAGAGAGAGAGAGAGATGGGAATAGTATTATAACTGGTACTCTTGGGGCAGAGAGAGAGATAAGAATAGCATTATAACAGATACTCATGGGGCAGAGAGAGAGAGAGATAGGAAGAGTGTTCATGGGGTAGATTGAGAGAGATGAGTATTATTATTAATATTATACTATTAATATTATAAATGCATGTACTCATGGAGCAGAGAGGGAGAGAGAAGAAGAGAGAAAGAGATGGGGGTTAACTGGTACTTATGGGACAGCATAAATGACAGAATGGGAGTCTTATAACTGGTACTCATGGAAGAGGAGAGAGAGAAAAAAAAGAGAAAAAGAGACAGAATGGATGAATAGTGTTTTATGCCTCAGTCAAGACACATGATTAGTTCTGGGATTTTAGAGGAAACCAAAGGTACCAGCTGAGAAAAGTGCTGACCTTCAACAAGTTAAATCTTAACAAAGAATAGAATTACCTCTAGGTAATCCATTCTGGATCCTTGTTAAAACTACAAATCTTAACAGAGAACTCCAACCCTTAGCTAACCCCATCCCTGGATTCTTAACAAATAGCTCCAACCTCAAGCTAACTCCATCCCTGATTCGTCAAAACAGCAAACTCCAACCCCTAGCTAACGCCATCTCTGATCTGTCAAAACAGCAAACTTCAACCCCTAGCTAACCCCATCCCTGATCCGTCAAAACCGCAAACCTCAACCCCTAGCCAACCCCATCCCCTATCCGTCAAAACAGCAAACTTCAACCCCTAGCTAACCCCATCCCCGATCTGTCAAAACAACAACTGACTCTAAAAAAAGCTATACTTACTTTTAATTTCTTTTTTAACCTCTTTGCTTTTGATTTGTGTGGGCATCGGAGACAGGTCAACAATTTTTTAGGTGAGTTACGTTTTAACGGGTTGTACATGGTACGCAATATACTCCAAGTTATGTCCCTCATATTCTAATTAAGTCCAAAAGTATACAAAGCCAGTCATTATACTCTGAACGGAACCATGTAAAATCCACAAATTTATATCTTCGTTGGAAAATAAAAGTCAAGTAATCGGTTTTTAATCGACTTTCAAAAATGAAAATCAGAAATAACCTAAAAATCCAGAAAAACTAGTTCCTCAAAGAATAACAACGAAAAAATCACAAATCTTTGAAGTCTGTGTAGTTTTCAACTTCTAATAACGGCGAAATACGAAAAAGTGAGCATTAGAATTGACAATGCCTTGTTGTTCTTTAGTACACCGACAAATATATCTTCATCATTACCGTTATCTAATCCAAGCATCTCTGTAACCTAGACTATTACGAACTATAAACTTTTACCTCACTCAGAAGGAAAAATCTTTTGTCATAACATTTTTTCTGGCAATTTTACCCTAAAAAACAGGTGCTGGTTTCCAAGGTAACTAAAATTCATCCCAAATAAACAATACTAGCACATCCTTTAAAATAATTATTCAACATAACTTGTCGTTCAGCGTGAAAATCAGATGTAATGATGATTATTTTTAAACAGTCCGATCTTATGGATAGATGGATAGATCTAAGTGTATATTAAGATTCTCCAGCACATATGCACAATTACAAGGCGTATAAATCTATAAAATTGTGTATTTAATGAACTTCCGTAAATTATTTTATAATTCAAAACACACAATCTTGATAACATATACAAGTTGTTCTTATCAAGATATCAAAGTAGAGACTCGGTGCTAAAAGTTGTTTTATGAATATATAATGTCTTAAACAGTTGGTAAACAAACACGTTAAAAAAATTGATTAATACACCTATGCATGACTGTTCTATATATACACCTGCCCGCCTGCCAATCATTTACATGTCATTATTTAAACACACATACACTATCTAATTATGTAATTCATTCAAGAAACTTCTGTCACTTTTTTCAATGAATAATGATAGAAAGAAGAAAAAAGAATCAATCTATCATTTATGTTATTACTACAACATGTACTGAACCGCTTATGTTACGTAATCCAAGTTTGGATCCCAAGTACTATTTGAGTTACTACCAGGTACCTCTTGTTACTCCCAGGTACCTTGGTTACTCCTAGGTACCTCGGTTGCTCTCAGGTATCTTAGTTACTCCTAGGTAGTTCAGTTACTCTCAAGTACCTTGGTTACTCCCAAGTACCTCAGTTACTCTCGGGTACCTTAGTTACTCCTAGGTAGTTCAGTTACTCCCAAGTACCTCAGTTACTCCAAGGTAGTTTAGTTACACCCAGGTACCTTTGTCTTCTAGGCACCCAAGTTACATCAATATTCTTCAGTTACTCCCAGATACCCTGTTAGTATTTTCAGGTACCTCAGTTATTCACAGGTACTTCAGTTATTCCCGGGTACCTCAGTTACTCCCAGGTAACTCTAGATTCCAATTGAAATATCTGACAGGTTACGTTCCCATGGATTACGGTAACAATTTTAAGAAAATTTACTCAGTTGTGTCCAACCTCACATTAGCCTCATGGATTGACCCTCTATATCAAATGAAATCCTAGGCACTTATTTCTATTCAAAACAGTCTTATTAGATGATTTTTTTAATTCAAGATATTGATTGATGAGGCAATGATCAATCTATCCCTAGTGTAAATGGCCGCCCAATGAACTTGCACAAAGGTTGTTTTGTCAAAGTCTTGTCAATATTTTTAAAAATAGAAAAAATCTCGAACAATCCACAAATACCGTAATCTGTTGTACCGGTATAAATTTATAAAATTGAACAATAGTCTAAATGTCAATATGTTTCATTTAGTGAATGATGTAATTGTTTTCAGTTTAACTCTGTTCAAATTGAAACAAAAATTTTTTTGTTTAATTTTCAATTGATTTTCTGTAAGAATACACTTAACACTGGTTTATTTTTGGAATAAAAAAATCAAGGAGGATAATATCTTTAGTTTTAAAATATTTTCTCTCTCAAGTACACACTTGTCGGAATATCGGTAATGTTTTAAGTAAATGGTTTGCCTATAAAAAAATACCGGTACTTGTCTTATAATGTACTTTAGTAGTCCTTGAGCCAAAATTGTACTCTACGGATTAGGTTAATAAAACTATTAAATAAGTGACTTATCCAGGCTTAAAATCAAATCAAAATTAATTTCTGCACTCTAAGAATCACAACATCAACACAATGTACATATATCCAAGATTTTGTAATTTCTGCACTCTAAGAATCACAATTGCAACACAAGGTACATATATCCGCTATTTTGGAAACTTGTTAATGGTATGTCACTGTATATTTAAATTTTGAAACTTTTTTTCAAAATTCCATGAATTGTGAGGCACTGCTATTTTCAAACATTCAACAGTACCAGTACATGAATATGCAGTCTTCAACTTTCCACGGTCAGAAATTGAGTCAAAGTTTATCAAGTCAACATTTTTAACAAATCTGTCTTCAAATATTCGGAAACTTATGACAGAATCCACACTCTTAGTTTTTAACACTCAAATCCAAATATTAAATCAATCCACATATTTTTACTCCCAAGAATAACAATATATATTCACTTATTCCACTTTGTGACTGTTCAAATAGTAACTACTATTCAACACTAGCAATGAACTAGTTTTTTTACACTCTAAAGTTGCTGATAAAACAGTTATCCACTTATACACAACTTTTTCAAAATCCACAAGTAAAAATTGTACACCATCTATCGGTATACATCTATTTACAATCCAATAACTGTGGATCAATCAACTCAACAACTCTACAGTGGACAATAAAAACTGGAAATGCCAGAAACTTCAACATATATGTACATCCATCCACCTTTCTGTACTTTCAGAAAGTAATGATATGTATAGGTCTACTGCTCTAAAAATTCACTTTTAATTTTATTCCAAAGGCGACACCGACCGACCCAGAACACCTAATGGCCTTGAAAGTACAGCTATTGGCAAATACACATAAAAATCCCATAAAATTAAAAAAATATGTAAAAACGTTTTGCCTTGTGGAAAAAAATGACAGGTAAACATCAAAGCATATAGACTTAAAAAAAAATATTTTCTAAGTCAGGTCAAACTTCACAGGTAACAAACAAATTCTGATCAACCCACACGTTTATAACTTGTCAATTTCTACCTGTCAGAATGACCCCAATTTCAATTCTCAATCACACCTGAATTAGAACCAACTAGGAAAAGAAGTATGCTAATTTTTGAATTTTTATTTCATGTTTTTAAAATTTTTATTTAAACATGGAATACAGTAAGGAAAAGCTATGCTGGAAGACCTGTTTTTTTTTTTATTTCACTTTTTTTTTTTTTTTAAAATAAATTGAAGTTTAAATGACAAGTATAACTTGCTGTTCAGATGTATAGGCAAACAACATTGACCTGTCAGTTTGACCTTTCATTAGGAATTTCGATTAGGCAATACATGGGCAGTGTTAGGATTCGCAGGATACACACACTACTAGTACTACTAGTGCTTCCCATTATGTAAACAAAATAAACATGTGTGTTCCCAATACATAAATGTACTAGTCTATTGTAATATTTATAGTAAAGGTCAAGCGGACAGGTCAATGTTGTTTACCTGTATAAAATGTGATTTACTGATACCTGTATTATTTACACCTGTAATGAATCATCATACCTGGGATAGGTAATGTACTGTGAAAATGTCATTCTTTGTTTTATAAATTGATGAAATTTAATTTTAAACCCACTACAGTAGGGTAGGGTATGTGTTTGTAGGATTTTTACAGGGCTCTCAAAAATTAAACAACAAATTGGGCGAAAAGTGACCGAGCTGTGGATAGCTACTAAGCTACCGGTAGTAACTGAAAAACTACCGAGAGACAGATCAAAACTATCTTAAAGCTGACAAGCCGATATATGGTAGCTAACGATTTGAGTTGTGATTCGTCACTAATTCTTGAGCTGAGTGTTAAACTTTTGACTGGCCTGTACAGTACCATATTTTTTCTACCCCACAGAGCCTGATAAATACAGGTATCCTACTACTATCCGTCAATCCCTGTTAAAATTGGATCTGTCTGTCTGTCACAATCTACCCTTTCAACCTTACACAATAAAAGTAGACATTTTTATGCTAATTTTTTTTATTTAAAAAAATAACATTTTACCTTTATCTTTATATTGGATTCTTTATCAAAAATTTATTCAACAACTTAAACTTTTTAACCTAAAATGTGAAAACACTACTTTGGTATTATATAGGTACATTGTATTAATGATTGAAATACCAAAGTACATGTATGTACAAGACTGATTGATTAATTGATTGAATGAGCGTCCGAGTCAAGAACATTTCACTTATATCGGGATGTCACCAGCTATAGGTGATTTACCAGAATTTTTTACCTTTGCAATGTTCATTCTAGAAGGGGTCATGGGCCACTGATACCTAATTTGCTATATGACACCATTGTAAAAGCCTTAGTGGCCACTGGGTCATATCTAACATTACATAATTGCAAAAATATTGATGTTTTGGTATTGCAGGGGAAAGTTTTTGAAAACTGCCCTCTCTTAAAAATCCTTGATTCAACACTGCTGTGCAGTGTTCCTGGGGCAGTGTGCAGGGAGGATTCTTTAGCATGTAATAAGTTGAGTAATGATGTTTAATTGACATCCCAGTCAAGAATATTTCCCTTATATGATGACATTACAAGCTATGGGCGAAGGTGCAGAAATTTTGCCTGTGTGTTGCACTGATGGCATTATACAGCAGAGTTCTGGATTCTTTATCTATCTTGCCAAACCTATTGTGACATGGGCCCTCGTTTATTTTAAGTTCCCATCCCAAAGAACCGTGACTTTCATTTCTGTAATGCTGAGTAATTGGCAAAAGAACAGTCACTACCCACTTTCAAGTCATAGGTCAGACTAGGTAGGAGTTTCCATCCCACAACCCCCCACTTACGAAGTGTGCACTCTACCAACTGAGCTACTGCAGTGGTCTGTAGCATGTCATGTTTATCATGACACATTGGAGGCACATAGCAGAATTGCAATAAATTGGTGTGGGCTGGGTAACTCGAAACTATCCTAACAGTTACCAATATTTAATGCCTATGTGTTATATAGGTGTTAAATGTTCAAAAACTCCAAGATAGAATGAAGTTACCCTGCCCTGGTCTTTCCAAGGGAAAGCACTCTTACTAGTTGCCGCTTGCCATTTAACTGGGATAAGTAAAAATACCAGCAACATACACCTTTAATTGACCCTGTAAATTGGAACCAAATCCTCAATATTTCAATTTTTATTTTTGGTAACCAGTTTGACTTGTATCCAACTTTGAAATTTTATTTTAAGAGTTTTAGTTAAGATAAATAGTTTTGTACTGTCTGTTTTTAGATAATTCCGTCAAAAAAAAAAAAAATAAAAAAAAAATATTGGGGTATTTTTTTTTTTCTTTTCTTTTTTTCCCCTTTCCTGCTACATACCTATCACATCATAGCGAACTGATTAAACACCTATAGTATAAACATGTTAATCTTTACATGTATAAATTAGATAAGTTTTGAATGATTTACACATGATGCTATCACATCTGGGAATACCTGGAGGTTTTACAATAGTACAGTACAGCAAGTTCCACTCCCAATACTTGACCTTTGACCTGCATGTCAAGAAGATCAACAGGTTTGACCCCGACATTTTATATTAAAGATGAACAAATATACCAATAAAGACAACTTGGACTTTGAGATTTAGAGACCAAATTTGTCATTACCTAGTTTTCCAGTTTTAAAATTGTTAATTGCCAAATTTTCAAAATTTGTGAAATTATAGTCCTTTTTAAAGTATTTTTCACAAATTTGCTAAAATAAGTTACTTTAGAAATTACCAATACCAGTAGTAGCCAATAGTGATTTTGGTTACCAGATATAGATCTAAACTTGTTAAATCAGCAATCTATTGTGCCAGTATGATATTAAAAAGGTCAATTTCCCAAGTCAATCTGGCAGGTCAAACTGGTTGGGTTTGGTGAATATACATATATATCTGATAAAACACTTATCTTTTAGGAAGATTTATCTTATATTTACATCACAACTGTCAGGAACTGCTTCCACTTGTACCTGATACAAAACTGTATCAAATGTTTCCAAGTGTCTACGTGTGTATTATCAAGACACCCATGGGCCTTTTCGCTCACCTGGGCAGATTTATCTGATATTTACATCACAACTGTCAGAAACTGCTTCCACTTGTACCTGATACTGTATCAAATGTTTTTAGTGTCTATTATCAAGAGACCCATGGGCCTTATTGCTCACCTGACTGAAGATATATTCTATGTTTGTGCAAATTTGAAAGTCCTTACCGAGGCGTTTCATCAAATTTAGCTCAGTAGTTTTGGAGATGATAGTTGATAGATATTAACACACTGCAGACGAGGCATGATAAATGACACACAACAGAAGATGGATGGAGAACCACCGTAATAGCCTATCGGAACTCAGATGACTAACTTCTTATTGCTACATGCATTCAAGCACATGTTTGTTTAAATGTTGCTTAACTTCGCATTTGTAATTTTTCAGCTATTCGCGATGAGAACTACTTTATTAATCTCTATGGATTAATCTATGAACAAGTTTGTGTATGCATGTGAAGTGCGAGTGTGTTTTTATGGTCTGCCTTGTGCCAGCACACACTTAGGGCGACTTTAAGGTGCTAGTTCACCAAGTCACTATGCCGCAAACAAGTGTACCACTTCCCCAGTCACATTATATACTGACATTTGGTAAACCAGTTAAGGCCAACGGCAAGGAAAATTGGCTTTCCTACATGTTGCCTGAGCAGGATTCCACCTCACAGTGGTGAGAGACCCTGGATTTGTATATTGACATCTTATCCATTAGGCCACCGTGGCCTGCAGAAACTTACAAACCACAATATATCAGTACACACTATGCAAAATTTTACTTTTGTTGTTAAAATGAATTTTTTATTTAATGCAAGTAAAAAGTACAAATATAAAACACATTATATATAATGTAGAATGACTAAGTTATACTTAGAACAGAGAAATATGTGTTAAATTAGAAAACACACATTAAACATTATTATGTAATTACTAAATAACACGAAACAAGACTTTTTATAATCCAAAAGACCAATTTATCATTTTAAATTTATCTATATGTGTACGGTACTACACTACATAAATCTTTTTTTCAATCCAACAAGAGTGACATGGAGTGATAGTTTTTAATGTCCCAACCAAAATTCCTTGACTTTACAGGGCTCTACAATGCGGGTAAAACACTCACATTTGTGAGTAATTATTTGTAATTGTGAGTGGATTTATTATACCGGTGTGTGAGTACATGCAGTAAAAAGTCAAATTAAGATGGCCCTTTTCATTTCCGTTGACGGAATTACTCTCTAGCCAGAAGGCCAGTAAACACAATTGCAGACAGAGCCTTAACATACTGATGCAGTGAGTTCTGGGATAGTGGAGTTAATTCCGGTGCCCACAGAAAACTGTCGGCCTTTGGCAAACGAACTGACAAGTTTTCCTATTAAGATCTGCCCGAGTGGGATTCAAACTGAGGCAATGAGAGACCCTGTGATCCGTAAGCATGCTCTTTAGACTACTTGGCCACCAAGGCCCTAACCCACCAAGAGCTGGAAGATGATCAATAACATGGTTTGCCATCTAGTCCATGCATGCCTATCCCAGAGTTCAATCTAGAAGGGAACCTTGAACCACTGCCCCTCAAAAATAATAGTTTTGTCCCACAAAAATACTGTCTGGTGACCAGTCCAAACCTTGCCCATCTTTTAGTCTTAGATGAGTTTGAATAAGTCCATAACTACAGTACAGGCCTGTCAAAAGTTTAACACTAAACTAACAACTCAGAGCCGAAATTGACAACTCATCTCTGCTATATCTTGACTCCGTAAGTGGGAGGTCGTGGGTTCGAACCCTGGCCGGGTCTGACTAAAGACTTGAAGGTGGGTAGTGACTGTTCTTTTGCCAAGCACTCAGCATTATGAAATGAAAGTCACAGTTCTTTCGGATGGGAACTTAAAATAAACGAGGTCCCGTGTCACGGTGGACTTGGCACGCTAAAGAACCCTGCTGTATAATGCCATAAGCGCAACGCACAGGCAAAATTTCTGTACTTTCGCCTATAGCTGGTGACGTCTTGATATAAGTGAAATATTCTTGACTGGGATGTTAAACACCATTACTCACTCACTCTGCTATATCTTGACATCTCTGCTATATCTTGACATTGACATCTCTGCTATATCTTGACATTGACATCTCTGCTATATCTTGACAGAATTTCAACTGATGTTTTGCTATCTCTAAGCAGCTTTTTTGTCACTAGTTATCTATATCTGAGCGACTTAGCAGCTGGGCTTCGATTGTTGTAGTTGCAATGGTGCTTAACCTCGCATCAGCAGTTTTTTTCAACTATTCACAGTAAGAACTATTTTATCAATCTCTATGGATTAATCTATGAACGATTTATGTATGCATGTGAAGTACGAGTGTGTTTTATGGTCTGCCTCTTACCAGTGTGCATTCTGGGCGACTTTAAGGTGCTATGTCACTGAGTCAGTATGCTGCAGACAGCGTACCAATCCCCAAGTCACATTATACTAACACTGGGTAAACCAGGAAAGGTCAACGGCAAGGACAATTAAATTTCTGAATGGGAATCAAACTCACAGCAAAGAGAGACCATGGATTTGTAGACTGATGTCTTATCCATTAGGCCACAGTGGTCTCAGCCAGGCTTAAGTTCAGTGTTAAACTTTTAACAGGTTTGTGCTGTGTGTATATACCTATCTGATCTTAAATCATGACATTTAGCTCCATTTTAGGGCAGATAAAATTTTAATTTTAAATCCTTAAACACTGCATAAGAGCTATTTAATTCAACACTCCATTTAACAGAAATCTTTTTCATCTAAAGCACATTATGTGACATAAATCACATAAATGATTGAACATATGAAAGTAGCATGTTGAAAGGAATTTATCCTCACTTATGATATAAATTTGTATGAACAAACGTATATTCTTATGATATAAATTTGTATGAACAAACGTATATTCTTATGATATAAATTTGTATGAACAAACAATCTATTTAGGCCAGTTAAGCAAACAAATAACAATTTAATGTTACATTTTTTGTATTCCAATAAAACTTATGTGATCAATCAAATTTGATACTGATGTACTGGTCTCATAATACTACAATAAAATGCTTGTTTTAAAAGTATTCTAGATGCAAAATTAGTAAAATATTGATCACATCTTGAAGGAAATCTAGTGGATCCTCCTTTAGTAAAACCCCTATTTAAATGTATAAAATTTTTGATTTTTTTTTCAATAAAGTTCCTAAAGGCTTATAAATATAATTCTGTAATGTTTATAATTTTTAGTCACAATTAAATTTTTAGTGGGGGGGGGGGGTTACAAATGGAAGTCTTTCCAAAATTTTTTATGAAACACACGGAAAAAATTAACACACATTCTTCTCATCATGAAAGGATTATTAACACACACACACACACACTGGAACTTACTTTTGATATCTGGAATCTCATTCTATAAGCAGTGTTCAAAATTCAGAAACCAGCACCAAAATTTAAAACCTTCTCTCACATAACATCTTCATTTAATCAAAGACCTTGCATCTCCAAGATGACAAAGTCAATGAGGTGTGACAAAATGAAACCCAAGATATCTGAAATCAACGACCCGTCTCGCAAATGGCAAAGTCAAACCAACCTCTCAAAGTCAAACAGGTATGGGTTAATATAAACATCATTAATATTAAATATGTGCCTAATTTTAATGAATTGATTAAGGTACCCTTTGAAGTGAATGAGGATAAAGGCTTCACCTGTGATTAAATCAAACAGGCCTGCAGGGATAAACAATGAAAAAATTGACACATGTTTTTTTAACTTATTAAAGCTGAAACAACAAACAAAGGATCTATGGTGACCCCTTTTTTATTTAGGGGAAACCACTTTATATGGATGGATGTATGGTTTCAGTAATTCATATGAACTCATATGGATCTATATTGTATGTATTTGCATATGATAAATAATTTCATAAGTTTAATATTTCAAGCACAATGAAATTTATTTTCACATTTTTTATTTACCTATTTATGAATATAACAAAAGAAGAGTTTTTCATGCAATTATATAACAGTACTATGCAACAACATTGCATTTTTTTTATTTATTTAAATTCAAGTTATTTTATTTATTTAAATCCATTGTTTATTTATTTAAATTCAATTTATTTATTGTTGTATTTGTATTTTCATATATACTTGTTTATTTTTTATTTTTTAGATTTCATTTACAAATATAAACTTATTTATTATCACATCTTACATATAATTTATTTAAGGAATATCCTTATATACTTAAACAAAATAATAAGCACTGAATCAATCATTCAATAATTACATGTACTTCATTCAATTCCTAGACATAAGCAATGAACATATTTTATGTAGACAAAGGGAGATAATTCAGAAAAATCTTTTAAAAAAATCTGTTTGTTGTAATTCATTTGGGTGTTTTTTAATAAAAAAAACATGTGAACTAAGTTTTTCTCAGTGGATTTGATAAATATATTCAATAAGTAAAAATAACCAAGACCTGTAACAAATCCTGAATATAGTGCAAAAGTTGGCAATATTCTATTCAATATTTGGTCTCTTTCACACCTTACACTTATTGAGGTTTCTTTCTTCCTCTCAAATAGGGCTGTCTCTCATTTATTTATGAATAGGATCAGGGCCCTTGTTATTCAGAAAATTTGTGGTCCAATAGGCAATAACCAAAACTGTGTAGGACTGAAACGATTCTCCACAGTTTTGATTCTGTTCAATTCATTTTTACTGGGTTTGGTGTTCGATTTTTATGGAAATTTTCTGTTTTGTTCATTTCTGTATTCTAGTCTGTGTTTCACTTTTAACTTTAGTGTAAACAATATGGCAGATAACTTTGCACCAATACAAATAAGGAATGCCCCTGCTTCATTCAGATTGGCGATCTGAACGTACTTTGGTTTTAGAGACAGTGCAGATAAAACTGTAATACAGTTACTGTATAGCAATGTTGTTTATAAAAATAAATTAAAATTACTGCAGATTTCATAAAGAATTAGTTAAATTCACCTGCCATTGTTGTTTATTTCATTAAAAGTTATGATTTTTCATCGTAGGACACAAACTTCCCGGACTACTTTTTATTGTATTTACAAGATCAGTTCGCCAGATTGCACAAATTATTGGATGAATCCCGTCGCAATATTTTACTAGATTCTGAAATATATTCTGAAAATTTATTCCTAATGTGCATATGTAACCAAATGCATTACCTGTCTCAGAATACATATCTCATGATAAAACATATGTATTTCTTTCACGTTCATTTACCAGTCGCACTATTTCCATGCGTACTCATTTAATACCACTTTAACTAGGTTTCCACAAATTTGAAATAATTAATAGCCAAAATTCCAAAATTTGTGAAAATATAGTCCTTTTTAAAGTATTTTTCCAAAAATTTGCTAAAATGGGTTACTTTTTGAAAGAATTCCTCAGAAATTAGTAGCCAATGGCGATTTTGGCTACCAGGAATGGAAACATAGCTTTAATAGCAAAGAAGCCTGATTTTAGAGAAAGCGATAGCAATGTACACTTTCACTGTCGTGAACGCCGTACAAAAAACAAGACCCAAATGTAAAATCAAAGCAAAATTATTTGACCAATTTATTAAGGACAACAGAGTGGCAAAAAGTGTATCAAAAAATTTATTAGTTTTCAACTATAAGTATAAAGCGAGCAGTTAAAAACCCTTTCTCATCATAACAGTGTTTGACTGGAACCACCTGGAAGAAGAAGTTGTGCATACTTAGGCTAAACAGTAGAGGGCTTTTGAGACTGCTGCTAATAACAGCAAACAATACTCCCTATGTATCCAGGATTGGATCCATCAACGAACCTACACATGCACAGAAATTATCCAGCATCGGTTACACCCCCCCCCCCCCCCTTCCCTGTTTCAGATGGGACGTCTGCATCACGTTAGGCTGCATTTGTTATTACTTACCTGGCCTTCCTGGCGTGCTGAGGCCATTCCTCTGACATTTTACATATAAACAAATTACAGAAAAAGCAAATATAGCTCCATTATTCTTCTAGAAGTGCTAAAGTGTTTGTTTTGATGGAATAAATTATACAGCGGCCTACTTCCGGTCATCCATTATTTGACGTTTCCGGTTAGTGCTCGGAAATTAACCTCGGCAAAGTCCGTAAAACATTAAAAAGGCGGCAGATTTAAAAACAAAAGAGAAAGTAGAGAACGATATTATTATTTTAATTTCTTTATCCATAATGAGTCGCTGTTTACCTACGAATGATTGGTATCCATAATTCCATTTATGAATACTCATGATTGATTTTTGTGTATCCATAAATAGCAAAGAAAATAGTAAATAATAGTAAAAATCTCACTATGATTTTGTGTTATTTACTTGGTAATAAATTTATAGCTATTTTATTTAAACGGCCCGCATTTGTTTTCAAATAAATCAGCAACATCATTTAAATACTGAGGATAAAAAACACAGACATTTCGGGTCAGGTAATTATTTATATACAATTTATAAAAAAAAAAAAACAGCATACAATTTGTTGTGCTTGGCAATATAATTGTTCCAACACACAGTTTGTATACTGATGGGCGCAAACTGTTGCTTCCTGATTTGTTTCTCTTGTTGTTTACAAAGACTGCGAACTTATGGTTTGCAAAACTTTGTTAAAACTGAAGAAAAGACTGCCGTCAAATTATTCCTAAACCCGGCTAAATTTTGAGCATATACCCTAGTGAGCTTAAGGTAAAACAGACCACTGGACCAAGCTTCAAGTGTTGCTTCATATTTGGGTTTATATCTTAATAATTACACCCATAAAAGGTTACATTCTCACCTATATATGGCAAACATGGTGTATTCTAACTTAATGACAACTGAAACACGCGCTTCTCCCCAAGTTGACGTAGTTCATATAAATCCCCGCGAAACATATGACCAAGACAATATTTTTTTCCATTTGGAGCAATTTTGTACGGTTCCTTCTCTCCCAAAGATAGCTTCACCTCTTTTAATTCTGGGGTCACTATTCTCTGCCAACCCTGCTTGGGTTTCCCTCCTTTTTCTTTTTCCTTGTGGATTCCACTCCAACTTTTGTCTTGGCTTCTTCTCCTGTTTATGGAGTTAAAACGTTATCGTAGAGACTATTCCTACCACGGGACTGTATAGAACACAAGATGCCTACAAATAAATGGCTGACTCGGGGATATTACAAACTTAGGCTCAGCAACATTACCAGCTTTCACTTCGGTTTACGAGAGACAACTCGTATAGTCATTATGTTCATCTACAGGTAATAAGTTACACTAAAGGCCCCTCAAAATTTTTATTGTCATCACCACAATATTGATAAGTATTATTTCTCTGAATCCAAAATTAGCTTTGATATATATTTGACGTTGCATAGTTCCATGATAATTTCATTTTTCATTTTAATTACACACGTGATGCAGGAGGTGTTTACACTCACTGAGCACAGTCACACTTTCCTGGTTGAATTTCACGTTTTTAACTTAATTTGCCAGTTTCAAAGTTTTTACTTTGCTTTGGAATTGTGATTTGAACATGGATTGGTATGTTTGTTTTTATTATATGCTAGATTTATGATAAACAACGCATTTGACGATATAAATGTCCAACAATCGGTTTACCAATGGACACAAACTGTGCAACATCTCATGCTGATTTTCTCCTTTATTCGTACGAAGCAGAATGTATGTAAAACATTGTTTAATATGGAGAGTAGACTGTCACCAATTCATTCAACTCTACATATAGATATATTGATGGTGTTCAGTGAGTGTTATATTTTCATTCCCTCAAATTGGAGAATATATGAATGTCATATCCTAGTGAACTTGAAATATGATATGAATTATTCAAGTTCTGCTTTATATTTGGATTTAAACATTAACTATGCCACCCATGAAAGGCTACATTTAAAGCTGTACGAAAAACGTGATGGCTTTAATTTTCTATTGTCAATTTTTTTTCAATTCCATGACTCTCCTTATGGTGTATTTGTTTCACAGTTATGACGCTATTCATGATAGTTTGTTCTCAATCCGAAAACTTTATATACAACGATGTTAGCTGCTTCAATTCTATCATCAATTTTCCAATTCTATGCATCAGTATACCTGCCAATCCTTATGGTGTAGTAGTTTCACATTTAAGACGCTATGATAGAGCTTGTTCTCACTCCGAAA
The DNA here is from genome assembly GCA_021292105.1 of Anadara kagoshimensis. NCBI lineage: Eukaryota > Metazoa > Mollusca > Bivalvia > Arcoida > Arcidae > Anadara > Anadara kagoshimensis. The sequence continues at coordinate 15,504,545 of CM037859.1, read as the reverse complement.
ACTTTATATACAACGATACAAGCTGCTTACCAATAAATTTGACATGGAGATATTGCAAGCTTAGGCTTATCAAGATCTCCAAAAACTTTTATGGCCGTCATCACGATTTCTTGGATCTCATAGTTTCGTTTCCTTTCATTCTCAATTTAGTTAATTTTGCAGGTATTACTGCATAGAAAAGTAAATTTGGCAATAATGGACATATAATAGAATTAATACTACACAATATATAAAGCCATAACATTTTATTTAAAAAAATAACAAAAAAATAATAATAATATAATATAAACAATACAAAATTCATGTCCTCAGAAAACAAAATTTAAATTCGTACATAAGGAAACAAAATTCGTACATAAGAAAACAAAATACGCACATATGGAAACAAAATACGTACATATGAAAACAAAATACGTACATATGGAAACAAAAACATAAGAAAACAAAATACGTACATAAGAAAATAAAATACGTACATATGGAAACAAAAACATAAGAAAACAAAATACGTACATATGGAAACAAAATACGTACATAAGAAAACAAAATACGTACATATGGAAACAAAAACATAAGAAAATAAAATACGTACATATGGAAACAAAAACATAAGAAAATAAAATACGTACATATGGAAACAAAAACATAAGAAAATAAAATACGTACATATGGAAACAAAAACATAAGAAAACAAAATACGTACATAAGAGTACAAAATACGTACATAAGAAAACAAAATACGTAAATATGGAAACAAAAACATAAGAAAACAAAATACGTACATAAGAAAACATAAAAAGTACATAAGAAAATAAAATACGTACATAAGAAAATAAAATACGTACATATGGAAACAAAAACATAAGAAAATAAAATACGTACATAAGAAAATAAAATACGTACATATGGAAACAAAAACATAAGAAAACAAAATACGTACATATGGAAACAAAAACATAAGAAAATAAAATACGTACATATGGAAACAAAATACGTACATAAGAAAACAAAATACGTACATATGGAAACAAAATACGTACATATGGAAACAAAATACGTACATAAGAAACAAAATACGTACATAAGAAAACAAAATACGTACATATGGAAACAAAATACGTACATAAGAAAACAAAATACGTACATAAGAAAATAAAATACGTACATAAGAAAACAAAATACGTACATATGGAAACAAAATACGTACATATGGAAACAAAAACATAAGAAAACAAAATACGTACATAAGAAAACAAAATACGTACATAAGAAAACAAAAACATAAGAAAACAAAATACGTACATATGGAAACAAAATACGTAATATGGACACAAAATACATTTTGTACGTACATACAAAACAAAATACATACATAAGAAAACAAAATAAGCACACAAGAAAACAAAATACGTACATAAGAAAACAAAATAAGCACACAAGAAAACAAAATACGTACATAAGAAAACAAAATACGTACATAAGAAAACAAAATACGTACATATGGAAACAAAAACATAAATATGGAAACAAAATACGGTCATAAGAAAACACAATTCGCACATGTAAACAAAATTCGGACATAAGAAAACATAATAGTTTAATAAGGCAAACAACAGTGACTTGTCCGTTTGACCTTTCATTAGGAATATTCATATAGGACGGCCCACTCATTGCATGGGCCGTGTTAAGATTTGCATAACTTCATACACAATTCACGGGATCACACCCATAACACCTTACTTTAGATTAGTATTTCCCTTACTGTTTTAACCACTTGACTTTTGATTCTACATATATATGTGTGTTTGACATTAGTGTCTTCCATGATGCAAAAGACATAAACAATAACTGGTGTTCCATATACATCAATACACTGGTTTATGATGAGGTCAAGCGGACAGGTCAACGCATATAAAATGCAGTCAGAAATAAAGAACACTCATATATAATTATTTACACGTATATTAATAAAAAACAAACGCACTAATCCATGTCCGAATCACAATCCAGAGGCAAAAAATAAAAACTTTGAAACTGACGAGTCAGGTTCCACCAGGGAAATGAGACCGGGTGCTCCGGGATGTTTTTTTCTGGTTACAATATGTTTAAACAAAGACATCTCGCAGGATTTGAATGAAATTTCACGTTTACTTGAATACAGTTAAAAGTCATGCCAAAAAATGATTGTCATGAAAGGCTTTACAAACAGCAATGAAAGATTTCATATTTCTTAGCAGGTATACTATTCTGGATTTTTTCTGCATTTTATGTACGTTTTATTAATACATTATTAATATTGTATCTTGTGATGTTTACATATTATTCCAGTTTTAATTTTACAGCACTCGATGGTCATTTCAGAATACAATTCCTCATCAGTAGTGATAGAACCAAAATTATGAAACCAAAATTGTTTTCAAGATGAAAAGATACGTAAAGGACCAAAATATATTTTATCAAATTTAACCTAGGAAATACTTTGCATGAGGGACTATACCTTAGTTTTTGAGGACTGGCAGCAAATTTGGACAATAGTTTATTTCTGACAATAATACACAATTATTGCCTACTGAGTTTGTGATACAATATCCCTAGGAGCAACAGCCACCTGCAGAGATTTTTGAAAATAATTGTCCCCATAATTCCTTGCTCTTTTCTTAACCTTAACCTTATCCTTCTGAATTACAGATTAAAAAAGAACAAGTAATCTTCGTACTCTTCTTATAACGTGCACTGATACTTTCAATTCAATTTTGAAAGGTAGAGGTAGAGGTTTGATTTCTAAAGTTTTCAATGTTTTTTACCATGCTTTGGGATTGTGATTTGGATATGGATCGGTATAGTTGTGTTCTTTTTTATTTTGCGTGGCGGTTGTAGCTAATTACACAGGAGGTGCTTACCCTTCCGGAGCATCCGGCTCCACTTCCCTGGTTTCACCTGACTTGTCAGTTTCAAAGTATTTACTTTTGGATTGTGATTTGGATATGAATAGGTATGTTTGTTTTTTATTTTGCAACATATTTCAGCTAAAATTGCTGTTGTTAATGATATACAGTGGACCATCCTCATTGGCTATTTACAGAGCCAATCACGAGGGCCAGACATTTTGCACTTGACCTATTACATTATTAAATAATTATGATATAACTAAATTTAGAAATTAAACTATTAAGTAAAAGTAGTAGTTTGTACTTAAGATGCCTGATGTACATTTCCTATCCACTACGATGTTCGATGTTTTGAACTTCCCTGTTTCCCGACGTCAGCTTAGTTTTGGATTGTAAGAAAATATTCGACTGATATACACTCGAAATTATACTAGGGAAATGAGGCTGAGTGCTCCGGAAGTACAAGTGCTCTCATTTAAGCTAACTACACCCGACAATATACATGTACATGTATGTTATTTCGTTGACTTGTTGTTTAATGTGTTCATGAAAACAACGATAATTGGGAAACTATGTAAATTAATAATTTGCATTATAAATTCCTAACAGGGAAGCGAGACTGCGTGCTCCGGACGAATAAGCACTCCCTGTTTAGCTAGCTACATCCGACACGTAACTACGTTTACAATACATGTGTATATGTAATTTACTTTGATGACATTTTGGTCAAGGTGTCTACAAAACAACACAAATTGGGACACCACGAAAAGAAATCATTTCGATATACACCCGAATCTACCAGGGAAGCGAGGCTGGGTGCTCCGGAAGAGTAAGCACTTCATGTTCAGCTAGCTACACCCGAAACGTAACTACGTTTATAATACACGTATTTATGTATTTTATTTCGATGGCATATTGGTTAAGGTGTCTACAAAACAACACAAATTGGGACATCACGAAAATAAATCATTTCGCGTTATAAAGAATGTAAATTGAGAATTAGAGTAATGGTTTACATTTGCTTATTCTGAGATCTATCCAACTTAATAGAAGCACGATATTTACAGCAGTTATAAGAGGAACAGCAGGTCCATCTTCCAAATTCAGACGGAAAAATGGTACTCTTGCAAAAATTAGTTTAATAAGCCCCATAATCGACTGACTAAATGAAAGTGAGGCAATGATTAATCTCAGGAGCCAACAGACAAAAGTTCCCGCGATTTTTTTCTTGTGTTTTAATTTCAAGCATGGCAACGACGTAAGAATGAATCCAAGAAAGACGAGAATCGTGCTTAATACCGGCATGAGGACATTCAATGCATATATGAATCCTCCAATATCGAAGGATTTATCACCCAAAAATGTTGTATCCAGACCGGAGATAAATTCGGTAATGTTGTCTGCAACAGATCTTTTAGATATCTGGACGCTGTTTCCTGGCAACGAAATGTCCCTTTTATTTCGGTTATTAAAGACGTTTGATCTCTCCTTTGTCTCTGTAATAAGTGAACGTAACTGACCAGTTAACTCAGGATTCGCTTTGAACATAGCTGGTCGGTCTATTATGATGTAAATGATTATAATACTTGACATTATAGCAGGAAAAAGGGACATAACCCATGCAGAGGGACTGGATAGTTTTGACTTTATTTTAAATGGTTTCATTTCCTTTTTACGATCTTTGTGTTGGTCTTTAGGTATAGTTGTCAAGTTTAGTTCAGTTGTGCTATCTGAAATAACCGATATTTCTTCAATGCTGCTTAGTATTGTCATATTACTTTCCTGTTTTGCATACACGTTAACTTTCTTTCTCTTCGCGCACGTCTTTGTTATAATCCAGCGAACAAGGGAGACAATAAAACTACCTGGAAAAGAAACAATTAAATATCTTAATTACCATGAGTGCTTCGTTTATGTCAAAAACAAACATACCAATCCATGTTCAAATGAAAATTCCAAAACAAAGTAAAGACTTTGAAAATTGGCAATCTACTAAGTTCTGTTTGGTAATGGAATGTTCCAACAAACAATCGGTTCACCAATGGGCGCGAACTGTGCACCATTGCTTGCTGATTTTTTTCGTAATTTGTAAGACGCAGAATTTATACAGAACCTTGTTAAATATGGAGAGAAGACTTATAAGAAGCATAAAAATATATAGATGACGTTCTGACTCTAAATAATCCTAAATTTAGTGATTATGTGAATGTCATCTATCCTAGTCAGCTTGAAATAGGAAATACGACCGATTTTTCATTTAAACTTAAACCACAATTATAACACACACGAAAGGATACAGGTTGTATGAGAAAGATGAAGACTTCAATTTTTTATTGTGAACTTTCTATTCAGTAATATACCAGCTTCTCCTGCTTGTGGTATTCTAGTATTTGCAACTGATACCCTATGGCGGAGTTTGTTCCCACTACGGGGACTTTATACAACAAAGCAGGCTGGTTACAGGTAGATTGTTGACACAGGGATATTAAGGGAATGGGCCTGCCAGATCTCTTAGGGAGTTTAATGGTCGGCATCATAATATTGTTGATAAGTATAATTTCTCTGTGCCCAGGATAATCAAGGATATATTTGACGTCCCACAGTTCCGGGTTCCTTTCGACTCAATTTTAATTACACACTTGACGGATGTAGCCTGCTAAACAAGAGGTACTTGCCCTTCCGGAGTACCGAACTCACTTCACTGGTGGAAGTTCACGTGTTTAATCTAATATGTCAATTTCAAAGTTTTTACTTTGTTTTGGGATTGTGGTATAAGCGCAGGTTGGTGTTTTGTTTTTTATTTAACACGGGAACTTAGCCAAGGGAAGTGGCACGGGTACTCGGGAAGGGCTTGTCGTTTATTTTTTTTAGCATAATACAAGGATTTTGTTTCATTGTTTGGTAAATGTTAGTGTAACGTTTACAAACCAATGGCTGTAGATTAAGTTGTGTGATCGCTGATATTCTATTGCACTATTACCACAACACTGGACATTACTTTGTAATTATAATTTTCCAGTCCAACGTCCAAGTCGTTCGTTTCAAAATAAGTGGTCCGAAAATTTGTTTGTCCTTTTTTGTCTTGTTTCATAGTTTCTGTCAATAATTGTTCTGTATCTCCAGTGGCATTGATTATAATTAACCAGGCGTTTATAAGTTAAACGTTTTTCTTTCACCAGGATCGGTCGTCTAGTGGTTTAGTAATTTTTAGTTTTGTTTTTATATGTATCCATTTATCAGAGATCATTACAATAAAGATATTTACCTGTTGTTTTTAACCACAAAATCATGGCAGCAATGAAGGAAAATGTAAAAGCCATTTTCATCATCTTCCAACCAATCTCTTCCTTTACCACAGGGTCAATTAGAGGAGCCAGACGTAAAACTGCATAAAATAAAGACTTGAAGAAAAATAACAGGAACCATACTGCAATGTTACTGGCGAAGAATGTAAAAGCTATAGCGGAAAGAATGAAATGAGAAGAAACGCCCTCTAAAGAATGCCTTCTCCAGAACCCGATTGTACAACAAACCGTTCCAAACAGAAAACACGGCAACAGGAATAATATGATGTGTATATCTAACTGGAATTTATATTTAAAAGTCAGTAAAGGCGTTTTAAACAATGGTTTAAATTTATCCAAACTTGATTTGAATTCTATCAATGATGAGGAGGAAATACCATTAAGGGCAGCTACAAGGGAATTATGAGCATCTTCAAATGCTTTGGAAATCTGCTTCAATTCTTTACTTGGATTAAAAGTGACTGTCGCCCACGGGAGGAAAAGAGAAAGTATGAGAAGAAAAAGTCCACTTAGACCACAAATTAACATCAAAGTGTTGAAAAATTTATGTAATTTTGTAGTATTTCCGAAATTCGAAACCACCTGACGGATGTCTTTCAGAGAATTAACGACATCTCCAATGTGTTTATATGGGTAATGCGACAATAGGTAAAACAAGATTGGAAATGCAAAACTAAACGGTACAAGTGCGGTATAGCAGAGGATAGTTTCCATGGGTACACCGTAGCTATACAAGATGTCATACAGACGGATGGTTTTTGTAGGCACGACGAAAGACAGGCAATTATAGAGTATCAGCAGTTTTAGAGCATTATGCAGACGGACGAATTTGGATCTTGATATGCAGACGACAATGAATGCAACGAACAGAAGTGATAAAATCGTGTGGCTGACATAAGGTACAATTATCTGAGCTCTGAATAATGCTATCTCAGATTCATTTAGCCGCGAAATGTTGGATACCATCATGCTGTCAATAGCTGAAATGTTACTTATATTTCTTAACGAACCCTCCAAAATCTGACTTTTAATGAACACTGAAAATCCTCCCAGCACCATCGCCATGGATACAGGAATTAATAACAACGCCCGTCCTATTCTCTGTGGAATTGTTTGCACACGATTCTTTGGTTTGTAATCCTCTATTTCGTAATATCGAGTTAAAATCCAGAACTTGGACACACGCTGCTTGACCGGATCTTGTATCATGTCTCCCGTTTTTATATCAATTATTTTTATCCGATATCTGTAAGTAAAAGGTTTATGAATATATTATTATACTGAGTAATTGTTGTATTTTGCATTCAGGCTAAACGATTTATTTTCAGATGGGGCTCGCTGCTATTCCAGGTGATACTCAGTCGTTTGTTATGTAATTGCAACAGTTTCGTGTGTTTTACTGTAAAAACGACGTTATTCTTGGAATTTGCGATGTAACATTTTCCAAAAAAATCCACACAAACGTTAAGAGGTATTGATCACGTCGAACATTGGCTTAAACATTCAAGGCAATAATGATCAACTAGATTGAAAGAGGAAATGGTTTAAAACTAATAGAGAAAAGATTGAAAGAGGAGATGGTTTAAAATACTAATAGAGGAAAGATTGAAAGATCAGATGGTTTAAAACTAAAAGAGGACAGATTGAAAGAGGAGATCGTTTAAAATACTAATAGAGGAATGATTAAAAGATCAGATGGTTTAAAACTAATAGAGGACAGATTGAAAGATCAAATGGTTTAAAATAATAATAGAGGACAGATTGAAAGAGGAGATGGTTTAAAATACTAATAGAGGACAGATTGAAAGAGGAGATGGTTTAAAACTAATAGAGGACAGATTGAAAGATCAAATGGTTTAAAATACTAATAGAGGACAGATTGAAAGATCAAATGGTTTAAAATACTAATAGAGGACAGATTGAAAGATCAAATGGTTTAAAATACTAATAGAGGAAAGATTAAAAGATCAAATGGTTTAAAATACGAATAGAGGAACGATTGAAAGATCAAATGGTTTAAAATACTAATAGAGGAAAGATTGAAAGATCAGATGGTTTAAAACTAATAGAGGAAAGATTGAAAGATCAAATGGTTTAAAATACTAATAGAGGAAAGATTGAAAGAGGAGATGGTTTAAAATAATAATAGAGGACAGATTGAAAGAGGGGATGATTTAAAACTAATAGAGGACAGATTGAAAGATCAGATGGTTTAAAATAGTAATAGGGGAAAGAAGTTTACAATTAAAACATTAACAGAATGATAGCAGTTTTGTTTCAGTTGAAAGGAACTATTGAATATCCGTGTGATAACATGCATAACTGTAACAAATAATTACAGTCAAACCTGTCTATAAAGGCTGTTCAAGGTTACCAGTAAAAGTTGCCTTTATGGGCAGGTGGCCTTTATATACAGGTTCAAATAATATGAATATAGAACAATTGGGATATGATTCTACTGGTCTTTATATGCAGGTTGTCTTTATATAGAGGTGGCCTTTAAGGCAGGTTCGACTGTACAAGTGCGCATTAAAATCCCACACATTTATTGTGATTGTAATTTCTACTCGGCCAGAATTTCCAGATTTAAATATTGATGTGTTACATTAAATAATGTGCACAACGATCCAAAATTGTGATCTTGAGGGGTCAACAACAAAATGGAGGCATTGCATTTAAATAATTTTAACACTAGTAAACAGAACACCAAGGATTTCCCTGAGGAAATAAAATTTTCACGACTTTATATTAGGACTGGTATCTAAATTTATGTTTTACATTGTATTAAAATACAAATCTGTTTGTAGAACCATCTATTTTGTAAAATCGTTGTGCTTATGTATCCGTAACACTCTGTGACGAGATGAGTCTTGTGTACACATCGTATATCACTTATTATGTTACTCTGACTATTGTAGTGTCATTTCCGTGTGAAAATAAAGCATGAGAACTAAATTTGATTTTTATAGAGTTTGAATAACGATAAATGAAGTAAACTGTTAGATTAACAACTTTATTTCTTAGAACCAGCTAGCAACCATTCCAAATTGAGATGGACCACTGCAGTAGCACAGTTGGTAGAGTGCTCGCGCCATAAGTGAAAGGTCATGGGTTTGAACCTCGACCGGGTTTGATCAAAGACTTGAAAGTAGGTAGTGACTGTTCTTTCGCCAAGCACTCGACATTACGAAATAAAAGTCACGGTTCTTTTAGATGGAAACTTAAATAAACGATGTCCCATTCCACAGTAGGCGTGACATGATAAAGAAACCTGCCATCAGTACTACGCACAAATTGGCTAGATCCATACTATATTATAATAATTATTATTCATGATATAATACATTATGTGTTCAATAATCATTAAAATGGCACTATCTTAGTAAAGTTTTATTGCAGAAATTCATCCACATGTATATATATTTAACCAGCATTTGAATATAACAAGCATTTACTAGTATTAATACAAAAATCTGGAACAAAGCAAACACAACAATGGCTAATAAATCGTTGATTCATTTTGCGAAATAAGGGTTTTCAAGGACCCCCAAAAAGTTTTATGGACATTCATCATCACAATATTGTTGATAATTATGATGTCTCTATATCCAAAATTACCATGGATATATTTGACGTCTCATAGTTCCATGTTCCTTTTATTCTCATTTTGTATTTCACACATGGCGACCTCACTTTCCTGATCTAATTTTACGTGTTTCAAAAACTTGTCATCTTTTAATGTTTTTACTTTGCTTTTGTAAGTGTGATTTGGACAGGGATCGGATATTTGTATTTTTTGCAACAAAACGATATGTCTGATTTAATTAAACAATATTACCTTAGACATGCCATTATTATCTGTATAACTGCGGGAAATATAAGAGCCTTTCTTCCGATATCGAGAGATACTTTCAGTATAAAAATGCCTTCGTTCTCATCATCGTAATTCGTCGGTACCTCGGTCGTTTCGATGCCAGATATTATCAGATACAACAGACCTCTTAAAATCAATGGATGTAACTGAAAAAGTTGAAATATAATTACATATTATACCAGTTTTAATTTAAACAGCACTAGACAGTAGTTTCGGAATATAATACCTCATCAGTAGTCCTTAGACCAAAATTACCCAAAGGACAAAAACATATTTTGCCAAATTTAGTTAAGGAAATAATTTGCATGCTGGAGTTCATAAACCCTAACGTAAGTTGGCAACACTTCTTTTTGTCAAACACCTTTTCTCTCTGTTGTCTTTTGAAGGGAGTTGTCTCTTTTTAATGAACCAATTACTTATGTTGTTTAACATACAGTAAAACACTGGTTTGTGTAATATAAGTTCTGATGTATTACGTGTCCCAAAGGATGTACTGCATTAATGTTATGTTAAAACGTAATATTGCAAAGTTATTAAATGAAATATCCTTCATTCGTATGATGTATAACAAAATTGTAAGTCTTCGAACGTTTTTGGAGTTTTTTGGAAGTAGTTGGTCAGCCACGACAATTCACTAACACGTAATGTGAAAAACGATAGTGATTTGTGATTTAATGAATATGAATTGCCTTCCTCCATATCTAGTGCAGTTTCATTGGTTAGACAACTGTGTTTTTAGGCAGGTAGTCGTTTAATTGGGGATGTTCACCTGATCGACCATTTCATAACCTCCAAAAAGCGCATCAAATCAAAAAACAAACATAATAATCCATGTCCGAATCACACTCCAGAAGGAAAGTAAAAACTTTGAAGCTGGCAAGTTAGGTTGAACTTTCATCAGAGAAGTGAGGCCGGGTGCTACGGAAGGAGTAAGCAACACCTGTTTATCTAGCTACACCCGCCAGATGTGGAATCAAAATTGAGTGAAAGGAACAATTAATCGTCCTTTAGTCTTGGAAGTTAGGCGAGATAAACAAAAAGACTATACTTTGAACGGTAATTATACCTTAAACAAATGTAGAAAGGTCTGATTTAATGCAGCGTCTTCGTAAGATATACTATCGATGACGATACAATCCGCCATTACGAGCAAACAGACGATAAGCTCAACTCCGGTTGCTATCATCCTCCAGATGGCGCTAATTCCAGTAAAAATATTTCCCTCAGTCATATGTTCAAAATTTCGAGGTTTCTCTATTAAAAATTCAAACACTGGTCCCACGGCAATAAAGAATACAAGGAAACGACAACATCCTTGTGTTATGTTTATTACTACTTGTTTGAAGTGACGAGCTGAAAAGATAAAAGAAAATTACGTTTATAGCAATTTGGAGCCAAATACACCTTGCAATAGTGGTTGCATGATTCGGAGTGTCACTAGCGTAAAATCTCGTTTTCTACATCTGCGTTAAATGGCGTAACGAATATATTTATCTTTGGAAGTGTGATCAGCGTGAATTAACGTTTTCAAAAACCGCGTTATTTGACGCCATGCAATCGAAAATTATAACAAAATTGATGATATGAAATCCGTTTTTCTGAACATGAGAGTTGACAAATTATCCTAGGCGAGTTTGTCGAGTAGATGGTAGAGCATGTTCCCAGTACGGGGACGACGCAAGTTGCTTAAAAATTAATTATATAAAAAACAAACATACTAATGCATGTCCGAATCACAATACAGGAGCAAAGTAAAAACATTGGAACTGACAAGTTAGGTTAGACACTTGAACTGGCACCAGAGAAGTGATACCGGGTGCTTCGGAAGGGTAAGCACCTACTGTTTAGTTAGCTACACCCGCCACGTGTGTAATCAAAATTGTTTGAAAAGAACATGGAACTATGGGACGTCAAATATATCCAGAACAATCCTGTAAACAGAGACATCAAACTTATCAACAATACTGTGATGACGGCCATCAAACTTTTTGAAAGCCTTGATAAGCCTAGGGTTGCAATATCCCTGGAATATTAATTTTACATCAATTCCACACAAACAGCTGTATAAGTTTCTTTATCTTATTTCGGACTTTGATAAAAAACGACAAAAGACGTTCGTTTATAATTTTACTGTACGCACAGAGAGAGACTTCTTTACAAACGGGATTTCTTTCACCTCAAAATGATGAGACAACCATGTAAGACCAATATCTCTTGTAAGCACCTTTTCCAATTTAAAACACCAGGTCCCAGTTTCACAATCATTCCTAAGCTAAGATTTTCCTTAACTTAAATTTAGCAAATTTTTGTAATCTATTTTTGGAACTACTGGTGAATATTTTTGTCAAACTAATGCAAATATTTTAATCTAGAAGTGATCTTTAAAATGACACCTTAAATTCTTCAATATGAAAATTAACAAAATTATGTAGATTTGAAATTTTGCAAGATTTAAGTTAAGGAAACTCTTAGATAAGGAATGATTGTAAAACCGGGGCCAGTTTCTTTTTATATCTTGAAGAAGTAAGTGCTAAATAAAGAAATGTGTATGATTATGCTACTTCTTTGCCAAGTTATTCATGTTTAAAACTCGGTTTTTGTTCCGGTTTTTGTACCGCCATTTCCGGTAGAGATTTAAACTACTTGTTGCGGGAAACAAGAAAAGGTTTTCCAAGCATCAAACTTCCGATAGAGCATGAAAACATGATGTAAGATCGTGGGATTAAGAACTCTACTACCGACAGAGAATATGAATATGGACGGATATCCTTGTCTTATAGTGAGACCATTCATTCTTTGGCGTAATCTACGGTGAATTTATATCCCGGTTCAAACTCAAATCATTTAGACAAAATTTACAAAATATGGAGCCCGAGCAATAAAAATTTAGAAGGAAAAATAAAAAACCAAACATACTGATCCATGTCCAAACCACAATCCAGAAGAAAAGTAAAAACCTTGACACTTCCAGGGAAGTGGTCCGAAATTGTAAGCACCTCTTGTTTAGCTAGTCACACCCGCCATGTGTGTAATCAAAATTGAGTGAAAAAAACATGGAACGACGGGACTTCAAACACAACGAGGTCAACCTCGGAACACAGAAACACTAAACCAATCAACAAATTCACGATGAAGGCCATATAATTCCCCGAGGGCCCTGACAAGTCCAGGCCTGCAACATCTCTGGGTCAACAATCCCAGCAGTCCGCTTCGTTGTACAAAGTTCCCACCTTCGGAACAAGCTCTACCATAGCGCACCGACTGGGAAACAAACATACCGCAAGTAGGAAAAGCAGGCATATTAGTATACATAAAAGAAAAAAAAAGAAAAACTGAAAGTAAAAAAAAATTGTCGAACAGTTTTAAATGCAGAAGTCACTATTGAGGTATAAGTCTAAATATGAAGCAAAACTTGCGAAAACATTTGTTTAATCGCTGTCTGAATAGAAAATAAATGTATTATCAGCGCCATAAGGATGCGTACACCCATATACAAGCGATAATTCTCATTTATTACAATGCTCTTTACTTGCAAGGCTATGGTTGTTGACAGGAGGTGCTTACACTTCCGGATCACCCGGCCTCACTTCCCTAGTGGAAAGTCCCGTATTTAACTTCAATTATCTAGTTTCAAAGTTTTCACTTTGCTTTGAGAATGTTTTTTAGAAGTGGAATAAAATGTTTGTTTTTTTTTAATTTACCATTTTTACACTTACATGCAAACATTGAAAAATAAAAGAGACATCTTTGTATTTAATAGCACAACGCTACAATAACACGAAACAAGCGCAACCAATAAAATAAAAGAAAACCAAGAAGCAAATATCCAAATTAGACAAGAAAGGATATAAAAATGTTGAGGACTTAACATTGACTGATTAGATAAACATTCTAATGAAACTGAACAAATGTAAGAGTAATTAATTGTTTCAGTCCTCGTTCTTTGTCAATGGCTTTTAAAACGTTCTTTTTAAGACATTTTAGGTCCAAGTTATTCCGAATTCATTTTAGACGTGTTCACTTTTTATTTTTTATTGTGGTTTGGACATGGATTAGTATACATGGGTTACATATTATACCAGTTTTAACTTTACAGCAGTAGACGGCCGTTTCAGAATACAATACCTCATTAGTAGAACTTGGACCAAAATTATGAAACCAAAATTGTTATCAAAATGTTGAAAAGAAACCCAAAGGTTCCAAATATATTTTACCAAATTTAGCTAAGGAAATACTTTTCATGAGAGAGTATACCTTAGTTTTTTTAGGAATTTCAAATTTTAACTAGCAGCAAAATTAGACAATATTATATTTCTGGCAATAATACACAATTATTGCCTGCTAAGTTTGTGATATCCTCGGGACATCAGCCACCAGCAGAGATACCGGCTCACTCAACAACTAGAATTTTTACGAATAGGGTGCGGACACATGGTTATAGTGAAGGGAGAGTTACAATTTGTGTTCGATTTTCATTTTGGGCTTTAATGAATAAATTTAGAAAATGTCTTATATAGATATGTCGTATTATCGCAGTTTTGATTTTACAGCACTAGACGGCCGTTTCGGAATACAATTCCTCATCGGCAGTGCTTGTACCAAAGCTAAGAAACCAAAACTATATTTGTTTTTTTGTATTCCTTAACAGAGACGTTTGCTCTGTCTTAGTTTTGGGATGCTTTGACTTTTGCCAATTACATGTTTTCAGATACCGATTAATTTTTTTGTTGCACGTATACTAGTATTCTTAAACATTTAGTTTTAATTTGATTTTATTTTAATAATTAAATATTTTAAAATCTTTGACATCTTAAAACGTTTTGGTTCCATAATTTTGGTACAAGCACTACTGATTAGGAATTATATTCTGAAACGGTCTTCTAGTTCTGTAAAATTAAAACTGGTATATGTAAATTACAGACGCCTTACGACATATCTATATAAGACTGTTTAAATTTATATTATTAAAGCCCAAAATTAAAATCGAACCCAAATTGTAACTCTCCCTTAAACTAATAAAAACCATGTATCCGCATCCTATTCGTAAAGAAAGTTCTGCTTGTTAAAAAATTTAATATACAAAATTTATGCAGTTGTTGTCTTTAGTAGTGGCGTATTTAACTACGCCAAAAGCACAAATTAGTAAAATATATGTTATCGTGGATAAAATTCTAGTTGTTGACAAATTTAATACACAAGATATTTATGCAGTTTTTAAAAATGATTATTGTATTTTGAGTTACATTAAAACACAATTTATCAAAACAGTCTACTAAGTATATCCGTAGATACAATTTTGCTTAATTAACAATACACAACATACATCAATTTATACATTTTACAATTTTAAATTATATCAAAAGCACTAATTTGCATGAAGTAAAACAACGCATTCATGCAGTTCTCAAATTGATTATTATATTTCTAATTACGCCAAAAAAGCTAGTTATTAAAAATAAAAATGTTTTTTCTTATAAAATAAATACTGTTTACCTTTATCTCCTGTTAAAGACCTGCATTCTGGCCCGCATCCCATTTTTCTTTAAAACAAAACAAATTCAACAAAAATTGATCGATGTTTGCTATTTATGAATAAACAAGTCCATTGTTTACTTTATATATAGATTATGTGTGTAAAACATCATGCGACACTTAGGTGACCTAATACTAGTACTTAATTGAAGATGAATAAAAGGATGCTAGCTATTACTAATATACCGCTCTTAATTAAAACTGAATGGTATGATATAGACGAGAATCACCGAAAATAGTCATACACAATCGATATAATAGATGGCGTAAATGTGTGTAATTATTCATTTAAATCGGTCGTCTAGTGCTGCAAATTAATAATATTTGTATATATTATCGTCCTTACTTGGTACTAAAATAAAGTGCTAATATCATTATCCATTAATATTTAAATCATCTCCAAGTGCATTTTGTAGTGATAAAGGTTATGAAAAGTTGGGCCAAAACAACACAAAGCAGCTAGACATCCCTAGCACCTCAAGTTGACATATGTAGTTGGTTCTGCGCAATTTCAAGCATGTAACTAGATGCTACTTGAATTGCAAGTTGATAAACGTGTATATAAATTGTTGAGATAGCAACTTGCTTGACGTATCTAGTCTTGCAAGCTAAAACATATAATTGATACAGCACAATCAAGACGTTACTACATGACGTTGGTTCAGCGCAATCGTCAGAATATTATCTGGTCTTGCAAGTTTATACATGTAATTGTAACCATAGGCAACTAGACGCTTATGACTTTGCAAGTTAATACATGTACTGTAGATGGTTAAGCATACGTGTAACCATAGCAACTAACTATAGACGATCTTGGCGTTACATGTTGGATAATATCTCATATTGACAGATTTGTTATACATTTTTTGTTGTTTGAATAGATTGATGCAATCAAACCAGTCAATGTCTAAAAGGAAAGCAAAACTTTGCTCATTAAGTTTAACATGTGAACAAGCAATCCATGTCCAAATAAAAACCAAAAGCAAAGTAAAAATTTTGAAAACTGACAAATTAAGTTAAACATTTTTAACTTCCACCAATGAAGTGAGACCGGGTGTTCCGGAATAGTAAACACAAAGTCTTGCTTACTACAACCGCCACGTGTTTAATCAAAATTAAGAATGTAAAGCAGGTGGAACTATGGGAGGTAAAATTTTAGACACAAAGACGTTATACTTAACAATGTTGTGGTGACGATTCAGTGACGATCTGAATGTTTTTAGGGCCTTGATAAATCTAGGCTTGCATTATCACTGTGTCTACAACTTATTTGCAAGCAACTTTCTTCCTTGTTGTCGTAGTAGGAACAAGCTCTACCACAGCATATTAACTGTGAAACAAACACACCATAAACAATAGCAGGTATATTGATGCAAAGAAAAAGGAAGTTGACATAAGAACAGTTAAAGTCATCAGGAAACGTAATTTATTGTAGTCATTCATCATTAAAAATCCCACTATGACAAACTACGAACTTAGACAACGAACTTGAAATAGTGTGACGAATCATGACCGAGAAGTAAGGGGTTTTCAAGTGCCATCTTGTTATGTTCAGTGTCTATTAGTAACATCACCACAGAGTTTGTCTATTTACAGGACCTCGGAACTATGAAAACGAGACTACAATATATCGGTGTAGTAAATTCCATGTACCTGGAATGACTTCGGCCAAAGCGAGCGAAGCTTCCATTTCGCCCAAATGTTCAAAGTGTCAATGTGTAACATACCGGTATACAGTCTATTGTAAATATCACTACCAAGTGTGATTATCCACAGAGCATAGCAGCACATGTTCTATAAGAAAAGACTTATAAAATATTTTGATGCAATCGTTTTATTTTGTAATCATCAAAAAAAACAAACATACCAACCCATGTCCAAATCACAATCTAAAAAAAACATAGTAAAAACTTTGAAAACTGGCAAAAATTAAACTAAACTAAATTAAACTGAACTTCTACCAGGGAAGTGAGACCATGTGTCCCGAAAGGGTAAGCACTTGCTGTTTAGCTAGCTACACCCGTCACGTGTAAAGTCAAAATTGAGAATGAACGAAACATGGAACTATGTATTAAGCACAAGCATATCAATCCATGTCCAAATCAAAATATCTAAGTATTGAAAAAACTTTGTCAAAAAACTGACAAATTAAGCAAAACAGGGAAGTGAGACTCGGTGTTCCGGAAGGGTATTGTAGTTTATCACTATAAAAAACTCCTATGATGACAAACATGGACAACGAAGTTAAAATACGCAGATATTATAGTCTGATGACGAGGATGACGAACTAAATATAAGAGATTTTCAAGTGTCATCTTATGATGTTTATTATCTGTTGGTAGTATCACCACAAATTATTTATATCCACAGAGCCTCTGATTATATGCTCTGTAAAAACAAGATTGACAGTTCTTAATTCCATGTAATCGGAATGATTTCGGGCACAGAAAAGCATCCACTTCGAGAAAATGTTCAAAGTGTCAATTTATAACATAAATTGCCTGTTGTTAATATCAAGTAAGGTTATCCACAGAAATTCACTCAGAAAAAAACCCCAAAATAACCATACAAAGTAAAACTTTGCAGAGTTTATTTTAGCACATGAGCTTCTGCCAGGGAAGTGAGGCCGGGTGCTCCATAAGGGTAAGCACCCCCTGTTTACCTAGCTACACCCGCGACATGTAAAATCAATCAATGTCTAAATCAAAACCTCAAAGCATGTTAGAAACTTTGAAAACTGGTAAATTAAGTAAAACACGTTAACTTCTACAAAGGAAGTGAGACTCGGTGCTCCGGAAGGGTATTGTAGTTGATCACTATACTATAAAAAAAAAACATCTTATGATGATAAATTACAAACATGGACAACGAAGTTAAAATACGCAGATATAACAGTCGGATGACGAGGATGACGACCCATATAGCAATTATAAGTAATGAGTTTTCAAGTGTCATCGTGTGATGTTTAGTATCTATTGGTAATATCACCACAAAAAACTAATATTTATATCCACAGAGCCTCGGATTGTATGTTATGTAAACACAAGATGACATGTTTTGTCATGCAACCGGATGGCTTCGGGCAAACTGGAGCTTCTACTGTGCCAAAACTATCAAAACATCATATGGTATAATATGTGTGATTGGTAATACGATTTATATGCAATATGCAATATGCGGCTCAAAACGTATGTTCTAAATACATCAAAATTGACATAATGTAATATCAGAACCCGATATTTTGATGAAACCGGGCTTCAGATACAGTGAAGCTTCCATTGCGACAAAATGTTGAAAATGCCACTTTATAAGGTTTTATATGCAATATCACGTATTTAAAATATTTAGCTTGGACCACGTGTTTCAAATGCATCAAGATTGACATAATATGACACATAAGCACGGTATTTTGATGAAACCGGGCAATGAAGTTTCCACTGTGCCAAAATCTTCCATGATATTTTGATGAAACCGGACAGCTTCAGACACAGTGACCGAGTTTCTACTGGGCCAAACAGTTTCAAACTAAAGTATAAACAGAAATGGATTACACTCAGTTATTTGTCTATAAAAGATTTATTACGGAAAATATTTTTTTTTTATAAAATGTATTTATAATCAATCAGCCTTATATGCACTTTATGTTTCCATAATGTATATTTTGCAACAATCCATCTTCACTGAAAAAAATTTCTGCAATGATGGAAAATTATCAAAGTCTATTTACTCCGCCTTTTTTACCATGTAAGGCACAATGATATGCCATGACCTTTTTATTCATGTAACCTGTTTATTATGCAAAGAAGGCTAATCAACCATGTGCTGTGTCCTGTGTTAAGGCAAAACCAAATCATGTTCTGTTTAATGTTCTTCTGCTACAATGCCTTCTGAAGGTATTTGCGATAGAATTTAGATTGACTCACATGGATGGGTGGCTTTAAGTATGTATTTAGAATTTACATTTTCCTTAATTTTCAGAAATATGTACAGATGTAGTATACATGTATTCTCATACCTAACAATGGTACTACTTGTAGCATAATATTGAGCAATTGATTAACAAATTTCAGGGATACGCTTGTGTTCTTAAAATTAATTATGCAAACATTTTTAAAAAATAAACATGTATAAATTGTATTCACTTCAAATGCAAGTAATTTTGCAATTTACTTGACAATTGTTGCATCATTTTTTATCTCTCTTTAACCATATACACAAGTGTTTATTTTCCCTTGGCCTAATTGTGTTGTCATCAAACCTCTGTCCAGCCTTGAAGTCAATCATCTGTGACATGTTTTTAACTTTGAATGGAACCTATAGTAAAATGGTTTGGATTTATCATAAGAGGTAGACTCAAAAACTTAGATTTTTTCAGGTTGAACATTTTTGACAAAATTTTATACTGTAGAGAGGCAAAGTCCAAAGCGATGAAAAACTCAAACCACCATGGTATATTGGGCTGAGTCTTGTTCTATACATAGCCTTTCTGTTTTACATCTTCAACTGGTTTTTGAGAAAAATCCATAAAACTGAGTGTAATTCATTTCTGATTATACTTTAGTGTCATTTTTGTAACGCAGTCTATATGTACTAGTAAAATCACTATTGCGTATTGATATACGCACCGGCTCTAAACATGTGTTCTGGGACAGATACATCAAGATTGACAAAATATAACATCGGAGTGACGGTCTTTTGATGAAACCGGACCGTGAACAAGAGCTTCAGACATAGTGACTGAGTTTCAATTGGGCCAAACATGTTCAAAATGTCAATTTTGTAACACGTTATTTAGGTTATATCACTATTGCATATTGTTCCGTGACTCACTGGGTAAGCATACGTTGTATTGTCATTTCCTATAGACGGTATTATATTTTTTCTATTATTTGTGCACAATGAAAGATTTGATATGCCCGAACCCGTTGCTTTCCATCTTTAGATATGAATTATACTGCTCGATCAATGTCCGGATTTACGTTCTATGCTATGTTTTTAAGCTAATTTGGGTTGTCTATTCACCCACGTCACTATAGTTCTCCGATGATGGACCTCTACGCCGCGTGAGACGAATTTTTCGGTACAGTGGTCGCCATTTTGTTAGGCAATCTATATCATTTAACCGTCTATTTTACCCAAATTTGTTGATTTTTATATTATTGCTTTTCAAAAAGTAATCGGAATATCAATGCAGTTTTTAAATTTATCAAATCGTCAATATTTTAACTTTGAATTTGTGTTTTTTTTCAAAAAAATTTTTGTTGTAACAATAAATTTTATACACCCTATTTTAGAAAGAATTAATAAGAGACTCAATTTCTAATGCCTACCAAAATGACCACTTGTTTACCTGTAAAGTTGACAGTGTGACGCCACATGGAAACTATCTATAGAACAAATCCGGTCTTATCCATTTACGTTTTCGTTTTGTAAAATCGGGTTTCTAATGTTTTCATTTCTTCCGTGACAAGATTGCAGCGTTGACACATTTCAGAAAAACAGGTTGCTCTCTCTCTCTCTCTCTCTGTCTCTCTCTCTCTCTCTCTCTCTCTCTCTCTCTCTCGTGCGGTGCGTGTGCTAACGAGGTAGTTTGAGTCTGTTGAACTACGAGTCCATTAATTTTGAAAAACGATATAACCATTTTTTTCCCTTCAAGTGCCGCACTTGTTGCTCTAACGTTTCCACATGACAGACGGCATACTCATTTCCAGAAAAAACAGCTATCATAGATTAATGTCTGAACTAGTCTGACTAGATTTACTAATCAGCCCACTAAACATCTTGGCAACAAGGCAAAAAAATTTATGTTTATGAAGCTGATTAGTCAGACTACTTGAACATCAGTATTCAATCTAGGGACCATTTTGAAAACTTTCACCTAAACATTATAACATCAACATTTTTGCATTCAAATAATGTTAAATAAAACCCACTAAGGCCTCAACAAAGTGATCATTTGGCAAAAAAAAGGAATTAATGGCCCTTGGACCTAACTATTTCTGCTGTCAACACTCCCCTTTCATCAATGAAAAGCGTTGTTGACGACCCAGTCCCACAGTCCCCTATCAGTATCATCAAAAAAGTGCCATTGACAACAATAATAATTTGGTTTCCCCTTCAGGCTTTAAGAATGAACACTGCCGAACATCCATTGCAAATTTTCTTAGTTCAGGTAATCTGACTATATAAAACCACCTATTTTTTAAGACCCATGGATTTATCAGGGTCTTTTGGGAAAAGGCCCTAAACTAAAAATTGAGAAAAACTCAACTTTTTGCTCATTTTGGGAAAACTTTGACATCATTTTTGATGCCATTAATGATTAAATCACTGACCTCTATATCCCCAGAACTGGAATCGTTACTTTCAGCCACTGGGAGTTTATAATTCTCATGATCACTTGTTGAATCAGAATAATCTTTTTCTGCCGCTTAGTGTTTATCAGTGCTTAATTTACTTTCGTTTTCATTTAAAAACAACACAATTTTCTAATTGGGAATTTTCCCAGCCAATTTTGGGAAAGGGGCCGAATTTCGGTCCTAAATAGACCCTTGATAAATCCCTGAGACCATTCAGTGTCATGTCTATTGTAGTCTTTATATACAGGGTTACCATAATTGTAGTTCCTTTTAACCAATCTGTAAAGGTACAAGGTACATGAAGTTCAATAGGCCAAACCATCTGATGTAATGATAGCGATACCACCGATAGACTTTTGCCACCAACCAGAATGACTCGAAACATGGGAACACATTCCTTCCAGGTGCCATCTTGTAACACCATGGTACGAAAGGAATTGTTCTACCCAAGGACCATACGAGAATGGAATGCTCTGCCCACTGAAGTAGCAACCGCTAAGAGCCTCGAAATCTTCAAGGCTCACCTGCTTGATTAAATCAATCAAGATGTTTTTACTTGCACATTTGATTGTACAGCACTTTGTTTTTACTTTTATTCAAATTTGTAATGCGCACACACAAAGTGGCAGTATCATCAGCGATTGATGGTGGCCGCAGACTGGTAGAAGTAGAAGTTACTTTCTATAACCCCCGCAAACTAGTTTGAGGAGGGAATATAGGAATCACCCTGTAAAATCAGGTCCGGGTCATATCTCATAATTGCATTGGACCACAGTCATAAAACTTCACATGAATAATTTTCATGGTCCAAAGTTGGGTCATAACTGGAAGGTTGAGGATTACGGAAAAACATAAAACCCTAGTAGATGTTGGGGATGGGGGATGTTTGATTCTGAAGAGACAGTTCTAGTTGATATTGTTACCATGGGCCTAAAAGTAAAAGTTCACCTGATCATAAATACAACTCTGTTTACAGGTTTTATTTTGGACATGATATGGTCATTTTAAGATTTGAATTTTTTTTTAAATTTAGATGAAGAAGGAAAATGATTATTAGAGATGAAAAGGAAACATATAGAGAAGTTAAAAAATTACATAAAGGATGGGAGACCATTAAAACTGAAAAGGCTGACAAAGAAGCATGGGATTAACTTAACAGATGTCAAACTAGAAAAGAAGCAGCAATCCCTACTTCATTACTGCTGTAAACATGGGAACCAAGTCATATTAAGGTAAACTGCGGTAGTTGGTAGAGTACTCTTTCCATAAGTGGGAGGTTGTGGGTTCCAACCATGATCAGGTCTGCCCCAAGACTTGAAAGAGGGTAGTGACTGTTCTGTCGCAAAGGATTCAGCATTATAAATTGACAGTCAAGGTTCTTTTGGATGGGAACTTACACAAGGTTCTATGCCATGGTAGGTGTGGCACGATAAAAACCCTGCTGTATAATGCCATCAGCGCAAGGCACAGGCAGAATTTCTGCACCTTCTTCTATAGCTGGCGACGTCCTGATATAAGTGAAATACATATGTATTCTTAACTGGGATGTTAAACACTATCACTCAACTCAACTCATGTTAAAGAGAGTGTAGCGGAATAAGGGAATTTTACACCCCAATCAAGATTTTTTCACTCTTATTGAGCTGGATAGTTCATGGATGGTGAAAAAAAACTGAAGTGTCTGGATAATACCTGCTGTAAACATGGAGACTTAGTCATTTAAAGGTGAAAAGGGTATTGTAGTTATGCCCTGGCTAGTCAAGATTTTTTTCACGCTTATTGAGTGGCCTATTCATGGATAGTGGAGGAAACAGAAGTGCCCAGAGAATTTCAACTAGTTGAAGGGATTGGAGGAGTAATATAGTTATGAGCCCAATTCAAGATTTAATATTTCACTTATTTGGAGGCTGTCATTTCATGGGTAGTGGAGGAAACTGGAATACCAAGAAATTGCCGCTAAGATGAATGATGTGGAGTAATGGAGTTTTAGTCCCTATTCAAGATTTTTTCACTTACTGTAGATCACTTATTTTTCACGAGTAGAAAATTTCGCGTCAAAACCGTCTTGGACTTATTCGCGAATATTTGAATTCGCATTTGGAATCTTATTGAATACAACATATATATGTCAATATAGAAATATCTGTGTGCTGGAAATATTCGGGTCATATTTGAATTCGCGAATGGGATGAGTCGCGAATTTACGCAAAAATAAATCTCTCACGGAATAAAAATGATCTACAGTATATGGAGGCTGTCTGTTCATGAATGTTGGAGCAAACAGGAGTGCCCAGAGAATACCAACCAAGGTTAAAGGAATAGAGTGGAATAATTGAGTTTTATGCCCCCAGTCAAATTTTTTTCTTTTATATGGAGGCTGTTTGTTGGTGAAATGGTGGCGGAAATTGGAGTGTCAGGAGAATACCACTGACATTTGGCATGTGAACTCTAACAAATTTTTCACACCAGGATCTATACAGAGTGGTATTTAAACCTAGAAGGTGAGAGTTGAGTTGAGTAATGGTGTTTAACGTCCCAGTCAGGAATATTTCACTTATATCGAGACGCTGCCAGTTATAGGCGAAGGTTCAGAAATTTTGCCTGTGCATTGTGCTTATGGCATTATACAGCAGGGTTCTTTAGCGTGCCAAGCCCACCGTGACACGGGGCCTCGTTTATTTTAATTTCCCATCTGAAAGAACTGTGACTTTTGTTTTGTAATGCCAAGTGCTTGGCACTACCCACTTTCAAGTCTTGGGTCAGACCCGGCCTGGGATTGAACCCACTACCTCCCACTTATGGAGCGAGCACTCTACCAACTGAGCTACGGCAGTGCCATGTTCTGTAAGCATGCACTTTAGACCACTTGGTCACTGAAGTCTGTTTGTATCTTATGTACTGTATTTCAGTAATTACTAGAGATGTTATTATATATCGCCATTGCGATTATCGTCGCGGAGGATTTGCCGATGGCGATATCGTGGAAGAAAACATATATCACGATATTGTAGAACCCTTTTTTTTGCAACAAAAATCTTTGAAATCATTGCATCACATGTGTATTGATCATGATTAAGCAAATTAAACAAGTGGTTTTGCCATGAATCTTCAATAACTTAAATAAAATTTGCAATTTTATATCTTATTATTTATTATGGTTGACTTAATTGCAAACCAGTGAAAACTCACCCCATCTTTTGAGCATTATTATCTGTTATTATCGTGATATTTATCGCGATGATATCATAATTTTTTGGCGAATCGCGATACTATTTTGTCCACAATAAATCTCCAGTAATTATCCACAATTTTTACTCAGTATATGGTTGAGCAGTGTACCATGTGTTGTTTATCATTACAGATTATTTGTTAGATAGCGGTTTGGATCCGGGTCTCCCGGATAACTGATGGAAATATTCCACTTCATTTATCACTCAAAACAGCCATAGAAAACCCACAGCTGAATACAGGTATGTGAAATGGAAAAAAAAGACATGTAGGAAGTGTTTACAGTGGTTTTGTTAGCCAAAAAAAATTACCCCTGATTAAAGGTAGTTTTCCCTTGGGAAAATGTATAAAATTTCCTAATTTAACCATAAAATTCCCAAAATAATAATGATATACTAGCAAATTAAATCTAGTTGTCCTTACCCACAAAATGTTAGATATTGTAACAGTTTAACATCTGTGTCACCATAAAATTCCCAAAATAATAGTGATATACTAGCAAATTAAATCTAGTTGTCCTTACCCACAAAATGTTAGATATTGTAACAGTTTAACATCTGTGTCACCATAAAATTCCCAAAATAATAGTGATATACTAGCAAATTAAATCTAGTTGTCCTTACCCACAAAATGTTAGATATTGTAACAGTTTAACATCTGTGTCACCATAAAATTCCCAAAATAATAATGATATACTAGCAAATTAAATCTAGTTGTCCTTACCCACAAAATGTTAGATATTGTAACAGTTTAACATCTGTGTCACCATAAAATTCCCAAAATAATAGTGATATACTAGCAAATTAAATCTAGTTGTCCTTACCCACAAAATGTTAGATATTGTAACAGTTTAACATCTGTGTCACCATAAAATTCCCAAAATAATAGTGATATACTAGCAAATTAAATCTAGTTGTCCTTACCCACAAAATGTTAGATATTGTAACAGTTTAACATCTGTGTCACCATAAAATTCCCAAAATAATAATGATATACTAGCAAATTAAATCTAGTTGTCCTTACCCACAAAATGTTAGATATTGTAACAGTTTAACATCTGTGTCACCATAAAATTCCCAAAATAATAGTGATATACTAGCAAATTAAATCTAGTTGTCCTTACCCACAAAATGTTAGATATTGTAACAGTTTAACATCTGTGTCACCATAAAATTCCCAAAATAATAGTGATATACTAGCAAATTAAATCTAGTTGTCCTTACCCACAAAATGTTAGATATTGTAACAGTTTAACATCTGTGTCACCATAAAATTCCCAAAATAATAGTGATATACTAGCAAATTAAATCTAGTTGTCCTTACCCACAAAATGTTAGATATTGTAACAGTTTAACATCTGTGTCACCATAAAATTCCCAAAATAATAGTGATATACTAGCAAATTAAATCTAGTTGTCCTTACCCACAAAATGTTAGATATTGTAACAGTTTAACATCTGTGTCACCATAAAATTCCCAAAATAATAGTGATATACTAGCAAATTAAATCTAGTTGTCCTTACCCACAAAATGTTAGATATTGTAACAGTTTAACATCTGTGTCACCATAAAATTCCCAAAATAATAGTGATATACTAGCAAATTAAATCTAGCTGTCCTTGCCCACAAAATGTTAGATATTGTAACAGTTTAACATTTGTGTATTGAAGACCCTTGGTTATTGTTAGCAAGTCATAATGCAGTTTTACTGCAGAACTTCAGAACTTCCCCAAATTAAAAGGCAGAAGGTAGATTTTTAAAAATGTATCAAATCAATCCAGAAATATAGTTGGTGGGGTTATCCTGGCCAAGGTCTTAAAAACAGGGGCCATGTTTTCTAAACTTTGAGATATTAACAATGCTTATTTAAACTTTTATATTTAATCTTGTTAGATATATGTGTATATAATAAAATGATAATGTGATTTTCCAAAAAAATATCTGTTCAATCTTATAATGGTTTGTTTGTTTGCCCATGTTCTTATTAACTGTTTGTTCTAAGATGGATTGATTGAATGGTGTTTTATGTCCCAGAATATTTCACTTATATAGAAACATCTCCAATTGTAGGTGAAGTGGCAGAAATTTATATCTTTGCAGTGCACTCAGGGCAAAGTGTAGAGAGAGAGGGTTCTTTAATGTGCCACGCCTGCTGTGACACAGGGCATCGGTTTTTAGGTTCTCATCCGAAGGACACAGTGACTTTCATTTGTAAATGCTGAGTGAATGCGAAAAAATAATTTTTCCCACACCCTGCCAGGGTTCAAACCTGTGACCTCCTATATATGAAGTAAATACTCAACCAACTGATGCACCATAGTGGTATGTTCGGAGATGGATATTAAGTGTTTAAAATGTAAATTAATTGATATAAAAAATAGCATTACATGAAAATCTTTTTTTCAGTGTACAGTGAATTAATCTTGCCACAAATTGAGGAGTTTCCAGAGCTGTTGGAGATACCAGACCACAATGGTATATCATGTAGAACTCTTTTAGACTTACTAGTGGAGCAAAAACAACCAACATACACACAACAGGTAAATACATATACATGTGTACACCCAACAGGTAAATACACATACAGGTGTACACCCAACAGGTAAATTTATATACAGGTGTACACCCAACAGGTAAATACATAGACATGTGTACACCCAACAGGTAAATTTATATACAGGTGTACACTCAACAGGTAAATATATATACAGGTGTACACCCAACAGGTAAATACATAGACATGTGTACACCCAACAGGTAAATTTATATACAGGTGTACACTCAACAGGTAAATACATATACAGGTGTACACACAACAGGTAAATACATATACATGTGTACACCCAACAGGTAAATACATGACTCCCAACAGGTAAATACATATGCAGGTGTACACCCAACAGGTAAATACACATACAGGTGTACACCCAACAGGTAAATTTATATACAGGTGTACACCCAACAGGTAAATACATATACAGGTGTACACCCAACAGGTAAATACACATACAGGTGTACACCCAACAGGTAAATATATATACAGGTGTACACCCAACAGGTAAATACATAGACATGTGTACACCCAACAGGTAAATTTATATACAGGTGTACGCTCAACAGGTAAATACATATACAGGTGTACACACAACAGGTAAATACATAGACATGTGTACACCCAACAGGTAAATACACGACTCCCAACAGGTAAATACATATACAGGTGTACACCCAACAGGTAAATACACATACAGGTGTACACCCAACAGGTAAATACACATACAGGTGTACACCCAACAGGTAAATATATATACAGGTGTACACCCAACAGGTAAATACATATACAGGTGAAAACACAACAGGTAAATACATATACAGGTTAACTCCCAACAGGTAAATACATATACAGGTGTACAACCAACAGGTAAATACATATACAGGTGAAAACACAACAGGTAAATACATATACATGTACTCTCAACAGGTAAATATATATACAGGTGTACACCCAACAGGTAAATATATATACAGGTGTACACCCAACAGGTAAATATATATATATATAGGTGTACACCCAACAGGTAAATACACATACAGGTGTATACACAACAGGTAAATACACATACAGGTGTATACACAACAGGTAAATACATATAAAGGTGTACACCCAACAGGTAAATACACATACAGGTGTTCTACCAACAGGTAAATATATATACAGGTGTATACACAACAGGTAAACATGGTAATTTTGCTGTTAAGTCTGGTATCAATCCATGTAAGTGACGTTAAGGCAACTACTCGTGATTGAGCTTGTCGTCATGTCCTTGGAACAAAGTATTTAAATTCATGTTGCTTCAGCCCTACTAAAAATACAAATTGAATGAATGTCATGAGAAATCTTCATCTGAGATATCTACATCTTACACTGTTAATGGTGTAGGGTTCTAATACTGATGAGCTCATAGTGAGGAAACGATTATCAGAGATAATCGAAAAACCGTCGTTAAAGGCATAACAATTTCAACCATGGATTTAAAGTTTGCTGATTCAATTATCTGCAAAGAGTGTGCGCTGCCAAAAAGGTGCTTCAATGGGGTTCGCCACTGTACCATATACTAGTAATACCTCCTAACGTTTGTGAGGAACACTTTTTTAAATGGACATGGAAAGACTATGTTTTCTCCTTAAAACTATGTTATTCCAGGAATTTGCAATGTTGACATTTTCCAAAACATTTCACTCAAACATTAAAAGGTATTGACCACGTGGTACTGCGGGGAACCCCATTGTAGGAGGAAATACAGATCAATACTAAGAATCTAAGGCATTGCCAACAACTCAAAATAGTTAATATAACCCATCTTATAAGCCATATATAAGGCTATGTGATGTAAATACACTCTATGAATGATACAAAAAATGCTAAAATCTTAATTCCTGATTTATTGATGATCATTAGGTTTTTGTCTGCCGATTGTTTTTTGATGATCAATTCTGAAATTTTTTTGATTGTTCAACACAATGAGCCCATAGACTGGAAACAAGCTAATCAACCCATGTAAGCTATTATCAGCATCAGAAAATTGGCTACTTCTTTTAGATAAGGGAATAACAGGTCAGGTGGCCAAGTGGACTAAAACTTAGGCTTATGGATCTCAGTGCCTCTCACTGCCTAGGTTTAAATCTCCCTTGTTATACACAGATGGACAGACAGACATGGTGATTCCTATATACCCCCTCAAACTAGTTTGCAAGGGTATATAGGAATCACCATGTCTGTCTGTCCGTCTGTGTAAAATCATGTCTGGGCCATATCTCATAGCATGTTTGGAGGACTGTCATAAAACTTCACATGAACAGTCTTCATGGTCTAAAGGTGTGTCATGACCTTGAATCAAGCCATATCAGAATGGTAAAGTTCGTTGGAAAACATTAAATGTTGGGGGCAGGGGTATTTGGCTCTCAAGAGACAGATCTAGTATGGTTCTTATTTTGAGAAAAAAAATGATCAGTTTGCTTATTAAATGTCAATGGTTTTCTCCTGGTTCATTTACATTAGGATTCTCCACCTTCAAAGAAGTAGCTACTCCAGAGCTGCAAACCCTATTTTGTGTAATTGAGGGTCTAACCTAGATCTACCCAATTAAGGGGTGTCGCACACTGCTAAGCTAGGTGCACCACCCCCAGAAAAAACAATGAAAATTAGATTAAAATGGTGTGTTGTGGTGTGATTTCATAGAGAAATGTTCAGTGATTTTGTTATTTTGCACACACAACTTGCACAAAATTAATCCTGATTACACACTTAGTCCACCCATGAAATAACTAAAATTTACTGTGATTACATGTATGTGGATTTGAATGGTAATGAATAAAAACACTGCAAATTCTCAAAATCTGGTCATTTGCGGGTCAGTCCCCTTTTTGGTGGGTCAGCGGGAATTCTTGTGTAAATGTGGGTTGGACCCTCAGGTTGCGGGTCAGTTGGTAGCTCTGCTACTCTCAATATAAGTAAAAGATGCATGACTGTGACATGAAGCACCATTACTTCACTCCATTATTTGGGTCTGACCTGGCTAGGAAAAGAACTCAACTCTTGAGAAGTATGTACTCAACCAACTGATGCAATTGATATGTTCTATCTAAAAGTTTTCAGAGGGTCCATTTGAAAAATTTTTTTATATCATCAATATTTTAACATTCATGTTCATGTAATGCTAAATATGGCTCACTAAGAACTTAGCAATTTGGACATTTGGCAAAATAAGGGAACATTTGCCCCATCGAGAATCAACACTTGGTTCATTTTATACATTAAGTTGCGGTCACAAGGGTCTTTCTAACCCTTTTGTGAATGGGGCCGGGGACCAACGCAATTGTATCCTAATGGCCAAAATTGTGAAAAAGAAAAAGTGATAGAAAATTAAAATTTTTTTATACATACTGGTAATGTGTAAAACTGAAATTTCCGAAATTGTGAAAATTGGCAAAGTGATTGTGAAAAAAACCATTAGATTTTGAATTGTGAATGAATATCAACCCCAAAAAAGACCTGGCAAGACCCCTGAGTCATGATAAATGTGTGATATTTATTTGTTTAGGATGAATATGAAGATGACTCAGAGGATGACTGGGCCAGGAAACTTGCTGAAGAATTTAATTATGAAAATGAAGAATCTATGGGATATAATGAACAAGGTACAGTAAAACCTCATTATAATGCCCCTCGATAACTTTGCCACCTCACTTATCGCCACACTATTTTGAAGTCTTAAAATCTAGTTTGTTTATGTTTTTCTTTATGGGCCTCTCTCGATTTATTGCCAAACCCTTTTAAAACACCAAAATTTGACTGAACAAATGGTGGCGATGAATCGAGGTTTTACTGTATATCTGCTGAAATTTTGTTGTACAGTTTCCATGGTAATCTATATCCAGGAATCTTTGGGATATGTACAATGTATGCTCTTCATATACTGTAAATGTGTTTATTTTTTTCGCAGTGTACTAATTTTCGATTATTTCAGTCATTTGTTTAGCACATAAAAACAAATACCAAGCCAAAAATTAAATATGCTTATTATGTTATAGTGCATATTAAAAAATGTGAAAATTTAACTACACGGAAATGTCTAAATTTCATCTACCTAGAAAATAAATACACGCGATATAAAATAATATGTTTAGAGTATATGTTTCTTCATGTTGCAAGGCTTAAGGTCATAATAATGATCCAGCCGGAGCTATGAGGAAAAAAAATTATTAAATGTTTCACTTTTGAAAAAAGGCTAGTTTCAGCTTTTAAAATATTTAAGCTTAGTGTATTTTGATTGATGATAGCAACATTAATGATTTAAGCCTTACCAAAGTAATTCAAAATCGCCATTGGAAACAACTTTCCGAGAAATACTTTCTTTCAAATAAGTAACATATTTTATCAATTTTGTGTGGGGAAAAAACGTTTATAATGAAATATATTTCCAAAACTTTTTACCACTAATTTCAATTTTGTGGAAAATGGCAAATCATGCAAAATGCTGGATATTCCACCAGAGAAGTACTGGTATGTTCTGGCGATCCTGCAGATAAAAAGAACTGTCAATCTCGCTACACCAGCTATGTTTAAAATAAAAGTTTAGAATAAACATTCACATTTAACAGGGCATTATTGAACTTGTGGATTTTAATAAAATAATATAAGACCTGGCTCTCTGGGTGGTCAGACCACATCGAGGGTCAAGTCATGGGTCCTCATTTCACCATTTTGACCTCATACATACATGTAGTAAATAAATGTATATTATTATACAATTACTGTCTTTTGATATAGGTGAATATGGGATTAAACGGACCTGACCAAAATAATATTCACTTAGGCCATCATATTACTTTGTTCAGGTCTGTATAATCCCATATCCACCTCATCAAAAGACAGTAATTGTTAGCTCACCTGAGCTGAAAGCTCAGATGAGCTATTGCTATCCATCTTCGTCCGTCGTGCGTCGTGCGTCGTCCGTCGTCCGTCGTGCGTAAACTTTTTACATTTTAATCTTCTCCTCCAAAACCACTGGGCCAAATTTAATGAAACTTGGTAACCATCATGCCTGGGTGAAGCCCTCTCAGATTTGCACAAATGAAGGAGTTATGTCCCCTTGGGGCCCCATAAGGGGGGAAATAGTGAAAAACTTTAAAAATCTTCTCCTCTGAATCTACAAGACATATACCTTATTTATTTCATATATAACATCCTTAGGTCATCTAGTTTCAGATTTGCACAAATGGTAGCCATGGGGCTCAAAATGGGGAAATGGTAAGGTGCTGAGTGGGGAAATTGCTAAAAATTATGTATTTGTCATATATCTTGAAAACTATTAACTTTTTGTATAGGCATGTATATTAGAATATTTTAGGTATTATCCTAACGATCATTTTGATATATGAATGAAGGTCATAGGTTCAAAGGTCAAGGTCACAGATGTGAATGAATACCTGAATGGTTATTTATCTTGAAAACTGTTAACTTTTTGGATATGCATGTATATTAGAATATTTTAGGTATTATCCTAACGATCATTTTGATATATGAATGAAGGTCATAGGTTCAAAGGTCAAGGTCACAGATGTGAATGAATACCTGAATGGTTATTTATCTTGAAAACTGTTAACTTTTTGGATATGCATGTATATTAGAATATTTTAGGTATTATCCTAACGATCATTTTGATATATGAATGAAGGTCATAGGTTCAAAGGTCAAGGTCACAGATGTGAATGAATACCTGAATGGTTATTTATCTTGAAAACTGTTAACTTTTTGGATATGCATGTATATTAGAATATTGTAGGTATTAGCCTAACAACCATTTTGATATATGAATGAAGGTTATGGGTTCAAAGGTCAAGGTCACAGATGTGAACAAGATCTGAAATGATTATTTATCTGAAAAACTATGAACTTTTTGTATAGGCATGTATATTAGACTATTTAGGTATTATCCTAATGATCATTTTGATATATGAATGAAGCTCATGGGTTTAAAGGTCAAGGTCACAGATGCGAATGAATACCTAAATGGTTAATTATCTTAAAAACTATTAACTTTTTGTATAGGCATGTATATTAGAATATTGTTAGTACGGGCACAGTGGTCATTTTGATAGATGAATGAAGAGCATGGGTTCAAATGTCAAGATCACAGATACAAACAAGTACTGAGATGATTATTTATCTCAAAAACTATAAACTTTTTGTATAGGGATGTATATTAGAATATTGGCCGAATTATCATTTTGATATTTGAATGAAGCTCATGGGTTCAAAGGTCACAGGTGAGCGTTAAGGCCCATGGGCCTCTTGTTTTATTATATGACACTTCAAAATGACATTTAAAAATCAGATTTTAGTGTACTTCGCAAAATGATCGACATTACTGGAGACGTTCATCTAGTCGGTAAAATCGGTTTTAAAGGCTCTTTTAAATAATTTCTTGTAAGTTTAATAGCAATATCTGTCTTTTTAATTATGACGTCATAATTTACGGGAAGTCCCATGAAGTTACATGAAAGAAGGCATATGATTGGATATTTACTTGAGTCTTGTCCAATCAGACAAACCAAAACTCAGAGAAGTGTCAATTGAATTTGGAAATTTCCTAATCTATTTATGGGTACTGTCTGGGATGAAAATGTGATATCTTGGTGGATATCACATTACCTAGATATCACATTTTATCCTGCAATCAAATTTCTTCTAGGGTAATCAGATGGTATGGAATTTTTCAGTCATATAATAATACATATTATTTAACCATAACTAAAATTTCTGATTTAGGAAATGATGATTATTATGGTGGGGAAACTTATGATGAATGGGCTGAAAGAATAAGTAAAGAATTTCACAGAAAAAGACGATTTTACTATAGTAAACTGTTAAATGAACCACAATCAAAAGGTGAACCTTCTGAAAAAACAGAGGGATCTAAAGAGAAAGAGAAACTTGAAAGAGAAAAGGAAAATGAGAAACTTGAAAAGGAAAGGGAAGAAATGAGACTGAGATATGAACATCATCAGAAAATTGCAAAGGAACAACGGTTAATAAAGAAAAGACTGGAATACGAAGAAAAATTTAAACAGCTGTATTCTAAGAAACATACAAACGAAATCGGTTTTGATGACATACCTTGGCCATTTAAAGATGATGTGAAGGAAATAAGTGTGTTACTTTTCTGTGGTGGTACTATAAACAGTATTGGTAATAAAGCGTTCTACCAAAAATACTTAAAGGAGCAGAAAATACGCTGGCATCCTGATAAATTTCTACAAAAATTAGGAGCCGTTTTGAAACAAACTGATAAAGAACAAATTTTAAACAAGGTTAAAATCATTTCTCAGGAGATCAACAAACTTTGTGAAGAATTACAATAACTTGAGACTTCAGAATTGTGCATGAACCAAGAAAAAAAAGTTGTATGTTTCTGCTTTCCTTGCCTTACGTAACCCTATTTTTTCGGTGGGGGTGGGAGGGGCTGCCCGAAACTTTTATTGTCATATTTTGATATTCAAATATTGAAGTCATGTATTTAGAGCTAATGGGAATCAAACAATCCATCCATCTCTATGTTGAGAGATGAAAAGTGGTGTTCATGACACGAATTCCTGGAATAAAGTCATTTTTACAGGAGAACATTAAATGTTATGATTCCATATCCGATTCTGCACAAACATTAGGGGTACCCAGTGGCACAGCGACGAACCCTGTTGGAATGTCGAAAACTTTGATCACAATAGTTTGTCACTTTTGTTGCTGAAAAATGTAATACCGGTAATTTGGTTTTCTATTCGTATAATTTATATATACATGTACATGTATATCATGATTTTAATAAACCATGTTACATTTTATTAATTTGTTATGAGTTGAGTTGAGTTATGGTGTTTAACGTCGCTGTCAAGAATATTTCACTTATATCAAGGCATCGCCAGCTATAGGCAAAGGTGCAGAAATTTGCCTGTCTGTTGCACTGATGGCATTATACAGCAGGGTTCTTTACTGCAAGTTCCCATCCGAAAGAATTACGACTTTCATTTTGTAATGCCGAGTACTTGGCGAAAGAACAGTCACTACTCCCTTTCAAGTCTTTGATCAGACCCTGTCAGGGTTTCAAAAATCATGACCTCCCAATTATGGAGCTAGCACTCTACTAACTAAGCTACCACAGTGGTATTAATTTGTTATGAGGTTTTGTGTTGTATGGTTTTTATAACTTTCAGCAAGGTAACAAATTAGTCTATTTCAGTCATATTTAGATAAAGTAGTCTCAAAAGCATGCAGCTACTAGAAATTCAAGAAATTAGTTGTGACACAGCAATTATGGTCCAATAGCTATTCCAGGCAAACTGAATAATGGTCGTTGGTTGGTTGTACTGTTGTTTCATGTTGCATCAGCAATTTTTGAGCTATTTGCGACAAGAGCAAGCTTATTAATCTGTAAGGATTAATCTATTTACAATATGACTGTATCTCTCTTCAATGAAACATGCAAGAACAATGGTATTGCAATTGGGGTCATGGCCCTTGATGTGTATTAATTTTCCCGCAATATTACGTTGTGTCCCACACAGTGGGTCACATGGTCATATGAGATACGCCAATCTCGAATGACTTAAAAGTCTTTTCTTACATGAGCAGGTATGGAAGAAATAGCGCCAAGGGTTAAAACAAATCAAAATATTTATTAAAAGAAAGAACTGTAAATATAAGAAATGACATTTCTAGTCATGGTATTTCAAGGGGTAATGAAAGATAGTGTGGCGTGTGCCAAATTCAAAATGAAGGGCTTTGCCCTTCCTCGAATTTGGCACGCGCCACACTATCTTTCATTACCTCTTGAAATACCCTGATCAGAATGTCATGTCTTAAAACATGTTATGTGTGTGTGAGAATGATGAGTTTTTGGGCGTGTTTTATTTTCTGCCTTTTACTAACAGGATGACTTAAAGATGCACAGTCAGTATGCAAAAGCCAAGCATACCTCTCCCCAGTCACAAGCATTATCCTGACTTGGATAAATCAGTCAATACTCTTTCCTTTTAATACCAAGCACCAGACAAAAAAAGAAATTTCTCAAATTCCACTACTGAGCCACCAAGGTGATATGATTATTGGTAATCTCAATATAAGTGAAAAAAGTCTTGAATCTTTACTGGGGCGTAAAATTCCATTACTCTATTCACTTCCCCAGAAGAACAAGAGCTTACCTGTACATATAATCTATTAAAATCAGGGTTCCAAATTAAATGTTAAATGGTGCTAAATTTGACCTAAATTTTGGAATTTGCAACCTAGACGTTGACCATAGGTGATAAATTTAACTACTGTCATTCATTAGTGTGAAAATAAAACCTTCTATTTAATATGGGAGTCATTGTGTTGGCATTGGTCAACATAATCTGCACATATTCCAAGCAACAAAATCATTCAAAACTGATTAACATCACACAGACTCTCGGTCAAATACAAATTATTTCATTGCTATAATAGTTAATATTATAAATTGATATTTTTCATGCACTTTCATTGGGCTAAAAGTTGTCACATGATCAAATTAAACAATGTAATGTCCTGGCACATGCAAAAAAAGTAGATTGAAAAAATGTTATTGACCGGAGATTGCTTATCTTCCTTATATTCAATTTTGATTATGTAAGATCTGAAAAGAAGCTACTTTCTTTACTCCAAATAATGGTGGGAAGATTTGAAAGGACATCACATCGTAACAACAGTGGAAGGTTTGCATCATTGTCGACTGCCTTGAAAAA
Organism: Anadara kagoshimensis; assembly: GCA_021292105.1. NCBI lineage: Eukaryota > Metazoa > Mollusca > Bivalvia > Arcoida > Arcidae > Anadara > Anadara kagoshimensis. Next base: position 15,467,041 of record CM037859.1, on the reverse strand, counting down.
AAAACGCTTTGTTCAATTGTCACAATATTACAATAAATTACAACAATATTTCAAAGTTAAGTTAATAAACACCAACATTTAAAAGACAACTGCTTTATTCCATGTTTTTTAAATGTTGGTGTTTATTACCTTATTACATACTGTCTCTCAATACTTAACACCAGCATCCCATGGGATCCATTTGAAGACAACTACAACACCACCTAACAAAAGTGGAGCGTTGGGACCTTATACCTATTACTAGCTTATCAAGTGAAGTTATAATAGAGCCATATGTTGAAAGAAAGTTGGTAATATTCAATTTCTTTTGTTATAAAGCATTTTTTATAGCTGAAACCAAGTAGTTTTGCCTATTTTTTTTTTTTTTTTTCCAATTTTATCATAAAACAATTATAGCACCCATTTGAGGTCAATATATGTTAAATTGACCACAGGATAGCAATATTGACCTGGGGCAAGCTGTCTGTCAATATTGCTATCAGTGGTCAATAAAACATATATTGACCTCAAATTGGTGTTATAAACTTGCAGAGGTTCCAGTGATTCAGCTCCTACAATTAAAGGCCTGTGCAGTTTTCAGCACCAACCCACTGTAAAATCCTAACCCAATAATGTTGATGCCAACGATATATTTCTCATTATGTACCTTTTGTAGTCCAACAAGATTTATATCGTCATAAATGCTGTAATGTTCCTGTACAAAAATATGATGAACCAGGAAAAAATGACAGTCAATTCTTAAATGACTATAAATACATAGATTTAGTGACAATTAAAGTATAAATAAAAGAAATTTGTCATATTTGGGTCAAATAATAGCCTATTTTGATCAAAAACATAAATATGTTTTTAGATCTGCCATTTTGTTTTCGCCATACGGTCAGATCGTTTTTGCAGTTGAACATGATTTAAGATTGGTCATCCATCATTTAGACAGCACTTTTTAGGGCAGAATATCAATAAATTTTGATTTAATTCTAAATTATATCATTTAATCCTGTTCAATGAATGTAAAAATGAATGTATATAAGGGTACATATGGTTATACAGTTATGAAAACATATGTGGTAATAACATCAGCAAATATTTAACCATTGAACTGTCTAGAAATGGCGTTTATAGTGCTATAACTTCCATTGCCGTGCAAAGCAAACAAAATAATGCGCGCTAGTGCGTTATGACTAGTTTGCTTTGCACGGCAATGGAAGTTATAGCACTATAAACACCATTTCTAGACAGTTCAATGGTTATATTTACATTTCGCATTTTTTGAAAATCTTATTTTTGTTTTTGAATCCTAAAATAAATTTGAAACACTGTCGTGTACGACATGCAATTTCAATTCCTGGAACAGCCTATCAATGACGCCACGGGCATAGGTGTCAGCAAGAAATGAGTGACATCACATTAACAAATGTAATTGTAGTCCTATAACTTCATTTGGTCTAATACAGAGTTTAATACAATCAAACACCATAAATGTAAATATTTACATATTGCCACTACAATATTTTAAAATAAAATGGAATGTTTAGCTGTCTAGAGTTAAGTGGAGTGGAGTGGAGTAATGGAGTTTTACACAAAGTCAACATTCTGTCATTTATACAAAGGCTGACAGTTCATGGATGGTTGAGGAAACCAGAGTGCCCAGAGAAATCACAGACCTTCAGAAAGCAGACTGACAAACTTTCTCACACTAGGATCTATCCTGAGTGAAATAGAAACACAGGCAGTGAGCGGTGCTGTGATCCTAAAGCAACCACTTGGGCTCTGTGGGCCTTGACCCAAGTTAGAGGCCATGGTGGCTTAATGGATCAGACATCAGTCTTCAAATCCAGGGTCTCTCACCATTGTGATTTCGAGTCCCGCTCAGACCACATGTGGGAAAGAGAATTTTCCTTGCAGTTGATCTTTACTGGTTCACCTGGTATCAGTATATTGGACTGGGAGAGTGGTACACTTGTCTGTGACGTACTGACTCTGTGAGCTAGCATGTTAAATTCACCTTGTAGGCTATAGTACAAGACAGACCATAAAACACACTCGCACTTCACATGCATACACAAATTGTTCATAGATTAATCCATATAGATTAATAAAAATAGTTCTTGTTGTGAATAGCTGGAAAATTGCTGATGCGACTATAAGCAACATTCAACCAACCAGCCAACCAACTCTGAGCAAAGTTTCACAATCATTTCTTAACTAAGTTTGGAAAATTCTTTTTAAGTTTTTAATCTGAATAATCTTGTTAGTTTTCCTAAATATTCATGCATTTAAGATGTCATTTTGAAGATCATACTAAGATTATTACATTGTACTATAATTATAAAATGCTACCAAAAGTTTTAAGTTCAGGAAAATTAAAATTTTTAGTTAAGAAATGATTGTGAAACTAGGACCTGGCCAATTAAAAGGATCAAGTTATATTGGCCAATTAAGAGGATCAAGTTATGTTGTTGAATGTTGCTTAATGTTAGTAATTTATCAACTACACATGACAAGAGCTACTTTATTAATCTCTATGGATTTACGCATTCAGGGTTGGGTAGTAGTAGTAATAGTGTTTAACGTCCCAGTCAAGAATATTTCACTTATACCAAGACATTGCCAGCTATAGGCGAAAGTGCAGAAATTTTGCCTGTGTGTTGCGCTGATGGCATTATACAGCAGGGTTCTTTAGCGTGCCAAGCCCACCGTGACACGGGACCTCATTTATTTTCAGTTCCCATCTGAAAGAACCGTGACTTTCATTTCATAATGCCGAGTGCTTGGCAAAAGAACAGTCACTATCCACTTTCAAGTCTTTCATGCAGGGTTGGAATTGAAAAAGTAAATAAATTTTTATGAAACACCATTTTTATTTTTCATAAAAATATCAGCAGATTTTTTAAGATCGTCAATAGATTCTGAAACATCTTTTCGTAAAACTTCCAGTTGGTCATACTGCTCTTGTAAAACTTGTGGACCAGTTTGCAATTTCTTCTGTATATCTAGAAATTCTACTGCCATTTCATATGAGATTTTTGTGGTCTCTGTTTCTAGCTTGCTGTCATTTAAAACACTTGTGTCTTTGTCTTCGAGTGGCGGCAGATCAAGAAAAGACTCTTCCATTGTTACACTGGCGGATAATCCTAAAACAAATAAAATACAAGTGGTGTCACAACAACATTTAGTATACCAGTACATATTGTTGTCTTGTCAAGAACAAAAAAGTCTAGAAACAGTAATTTTGTTTGTCTAGAATTACTACCAAATAAAGGAAAATGACTAAAATTTTCCAATTTGACTAATAAAATTCCCAAAACAACAGTGCAGTGGCGTAGTGTGCATATATGCCAATAATCCTGTGCTTGCACATAATTTGCATTAATTAAAAAATAATTCAATCTGCCATTGTGTACAAACTACAGAGTTGTTGCTTTCACATAACATCAGGAAGCGCGATTGATTGAATGATTGATTGAATCATGCAGGTTATACATTTCACTTTTCTTTTTGTTTTACCGGCATGCAGAAAAATGCACTAAATTGCTCCATTTCCCCCAAAAAATTTTCCTTACTTAAGTTAGGAGCATGAAATCGTAACTCCTAGTGTGGACATGACTATGGCACCAGGCTTGCACATTCATTCTGTTCTGACTATGCCACTGCAGTGATAAACTAGCAAATTAAACCTAGGCTGTCCTTACCCAAAAAATGTTAGATATTGTAACTGTTTGCATTGAGGATCCTAAGCTATTGCTAACATGTCATAATGCAGTTTCCTGTGTTTCAAAAAATTAACAAAATCGCTGAGAAGCTCGAAATTTTATACATGTACATAGCATCAGTGCATGAAGAGATACCAAGTTTGAGTAGCTGGTTGACCTTGACCTTCATTCAAGGTCAGTGATCTGAAACAGTAAATCCTTTGAACTAGGTTTCCATAAATTTAAAATAATTAGTAGCCAAATTTCCAAAATTTGTGAAAATATAGTCCTTTTTAAAGTATTTTTCCACAAATTTGCTAAAATAGGTTACTTTTTGAAAGAATTCCTCAGAAATTAGTACTGTAGCCAATGGCGATTTTGGCTACCAGGAATGGAAACATAGCTTTGAATATCTTCTTTCATAAACTTTAAATAAGTTGAATTTATCGAATCATGCTCCTTAAATCAAGCTTAATCTGTTCATTTTGTTCTTTTTAGTTTTCTACCCTGGGCTGGATAACTCGAAGCTATCTTAATCTATTATGAACCTCTCCAGAGGGAACTGTTCTCCTATAGTGTTGTCTGGATAGGTATAGTGTCTGAGCGGATGGGCGAGGCCACTGTACCTTTCCAGACAACGTTCCAGAGGAAGAGGTTTATAATAGATTTAGTATATCATGTCTTCGTCTGAAATAATTTTCAAACAAAATAAAATTCAACAACGTTGATTTTCAACTGTAAAAAATAAATAAATAAACATATAAATAAATAAATAAATAAATAAATAAAACACATTAAAACTACAATAAATCTCAGCATCAATGCGTTTTCACACGTATCTAAAAATAGTAAAAAATAGTCCCTCACGTCAGGGTACCTAGGTATAGTCCTGTTGCTATGTGTTGTCAAGGACAGCAATTTCAACATAAAATATTGTTGATGAAGTTATTCAATGATTACCCGGTAATAAACAAATTAACATGTGACGTAGTGATAGCAGTTGGGTATACTAAACACTATATATTATACAGGTGTTAAGTGTATTTGTAGCTGCTAATACAGGTTCCAGTCACACAGCCATGTTTTTTTCAGGGATCTAGAAAATCTCCTATTAATATCTTCTTATCATGAACCAGATCACAAAAAGTACAGACCTGTCAAAAGTTTAATGCTGAGCTAATGAAAAAAAATTGAAGCTTGGTTGCCAAGTGACCGATATATGTATAACAAATTGCTGAAATTTTGTTGAGAGATAGATAGATAATTATTAACAAGAGGCCCAATAGGGCCTGTAATGCTCAACTGGTAAAATTTGACAGTTTTTAAAAATTGTTAATGAGATATTGAGTAGAGAGATAGATAGAGAGCTATTAACAAGAAGTCCAATAGTGCCTGTAATGCTCAACTGGTAAAATTTGACAGTTATTAAAAATTGTTAATGAGATATTGAGTAGAGAGATAGATAGAGAGCTATTAACAAGAAGTCCAATAGGGCCTGTAATGCTCAACTGGTAAAATTTGACAGTTATTAAAAATTGTTAATGAGATATTGAGAAAAGTCATGGATTCAGCACTAATTCATTAGCTTAGTGTAAAACTTTTGACAGGTCTGTATTGTAGAGCATCAATGTATGAATGAAGCAGATTGACAGTGTCACAGTGACTTCAAACTGTCAGTACAACTTTTAACATCTTGTTATTGACAGTGTCACAGTGACTTCAAACTGTCAGTACAACTTTTAACATCTTGTTATTGACAGTGTCAAAGTGACTTCAAACTGTCAGTACAACTTTTAACATCTTGTTATTGACAGTGTCACAGTGACTTCAAACTGTCAGTACAACTTTTAACATCTTGTTATTGACAGTGTCACAGTGACTTCAAACTGTCAGTACAACTTTTAACATCTTGTTATTGACAGTGTCACAGTGACTTCAAACTGTCAGTACAACTTTTAACATCTTGTTATTGACAGTGTCACAGTGACTTCAAACTGTCAGTACAACTTTTAACATCTTGTTATTGACAGTGTCACAGTGACTTCAAACTGTCAGTACAACTTTTAACATCTTGTTATTGACAGTGTCACAGTGACTTCAAACTGTCAGTACAACTTTTAACATCTTGTTATTGACAGTGTCACAGTGACTTCAAACTGCCAGTACAACTTTTAACATCTTGTTATTGACAGTGTCACAGTGACTTCAAACTGTCAGTACAGCTTTTAACATCTTGTTATTGACAGTGTCACAGTGACTTCAAACTGTCAGTACAACTTTTAACATCTTGTTATTGACAGTGTCACAGTGACTTCAAACTGTCAGTACAACTTTTAACATCTTGTTATTGACAGTGTCACAGTGACTTCAAACTGTCAGTACAACTTTTAACATCTTGTTATTGACAGTGTCACAGTGACTTCAAACTGTCAGTACAACTTTTAACATCTTGTTATTGACAGTGTCACAGTGACTTCAAACTGTCAGTACAACTTTTAACATCTTGTTATTGACAGTGTCACAGTGACTTTAAACTGTCAGTACAACTTTTAACATCTTCTTTAGAACCAACAAGCCTAGAAACTTGAAACTTCAAATATATCATCAATGCATAAAGCTCTTTCAAGTTTTGGGAAGATGTTTCAGTTTAACCTGCACCCAAGGTCACAGTGTTCTTAAAAAGAAAAACCTTTAAAATTTTTACTATGAACCCAATGACCTTAACAACTGGCATAGAATGTTGTTATGTCATATTACAGTGATGTCGCTATGCATATGATACTAGTAAACACTAATGAAATTTCCTACAATCATATTATTTGGAATCCACACCATTTTTGAGAAGGCAGAATTAATGTATCCACGCCATTTTTGAGAAGACAGATTTAATGTCAGATAGAAAATAGGCCTCAGTAGTGTAGGGATATACCGGTAGCTACCGTACATGGTATAGTATACACTATAAAGGTCAAAAGATGTTACTACTGTATCACCAATGGGGTACATTTATAAATGACACAGTAGACTGCTCGCTTTACAAACAACCAAGCACGGTTTGTTTCCCGTTTTTTGAAGGATAGAGATTTTTTTAATGTAACTACTGATAGCTTTTACCTTACAGTAGAATCTATACAGAGTAGGCTATAGCAAAGGACCTTGTAACTGTTAATTTTAATTTTTCATTTAAAAAGTAAAAAAATTCCCCGTTTCAGGTTTTTTTTAAATGCTTTAAGGCAAAATTTTGTGTCTGCCAGTACAGACAGTATTATCACGAATTTACTCTATCAATCTTTCACAACAGTATTATTACGAATTAACTCTATCAATCTTTCAAAGCTGCATCGCCCTCTTTAGAGTATTATTTGCAGCATGCACATAAAAGTAAAATTAGTGGGTGTGGTGAGGGGAGGCGCAGAATATGTACAGTAAAAGGATAGTTGAAAGTGTTATGTTTTTGTTAGGAGGCCAAAGAAGAGAACTGAGGTAAGAAACATTACTGGTGATTAATGGTTTTGTTGCCAATGTTGGTGTTATTTGACTCATTGGTGCTTTTAATAAATTGAGGTCTGACAAGATGCCAGTGTAGGTGGTGGCTTGTTCCATTGGGAAGAATGAGTATTTTTCAGTAGTCTTATACTGTGTGTAATTATTTGTATGCTAGCGTGTTTAAGCGTTGTGTATGTCTTCATAGTTGAGAGGAGTTTATTTGGAGCATGATTTTATACAATCAGAATGTCTATTGAAAAGTAACATTCCAACCTGATTTGGATGATTTACTGCTGCCCAGAGTGTAAACAACGTCATCTTCACTGGTGTTTTCTATATCTTCTTGAATTTCTGCGAATGTGGGCGGCTTTGGCCGTTCTGGAAGTCTGAGGACTTTTGACATAACTTTACAGTGCTCGGAAGTAAGCAAAATTCTCTAAAGTCTAATACGGAAAATGGGGCGGAAAATTGGGTAGTATTATATTATCCGGATCAACACCGTGCACTAATGCACAACTAGATCTATGTGTTTGCATAAAATTCTTATTCTTTTATATTCTTTTATCATTTTATTCTATTTTATTCGTTATATTATATTTTTATTTTATTTTTTTTAAAGTTGACATTTTTAAAAGCAGCTCCGAACAGACTTTGACTGAACTGAACCCAGTTCGTTTTTCATGTTAGCATTTCAACTGTATAGGCCATTTCCGTGATGTCGGCCTTTAGATATGCTAGTCTTAGGAACAAAATCATTGTACTCGGCACTCCTTCGCTATTCTTTTTTGTCATTTTTTTACATACAAAATATTTGTTGTCTTTAGCCCCGAAATATGAGGTACCAAAACCCCTTCCACCTGTTGGTAACTCCGGACAGCCTATCACTGATAAAAGTTGAATCTCGCCGGATGAAAAAGAAAAAAATGTGCGTCTAAAATAAGGTAGAAATTGTGATTTTTGGCAGGTCCCACATACATTTTGAAATTCCAATATCGTCATTTAAAGACCAATGTGCAATCACCGGAACTTGTAATTAATGTTTAAACTATGCTATCCAGACTTTCTATACTATCCAGCACCAGGAAAGTTTAAACATTAATTACAAGTCCCTGTGGGGCAATTATGGTTCCAAATAGAAATGTAGTACAAAGTAGTGTTTTTATAGTAAAAATGATGGGTCCATCAGGATTACAGTCCTTTTGTACCATGTCCATTTTGTACCATTTATTTCGTCCCATATCAAATACCATTCCGTACCATACACTCTGGCCATTTTTTTTTACTACATTGTAAACCGAGCTACCATTTTGAACCATTGAATCTATTAAATGTAATTTTTCTTTCAGTTATTCATATCAGTGCTGATTAATATTTAATTAGTAATACTTCTTAAAATATTTTTTGTTTTAAAAAACCTATTTTAATATGATCAACCAAATAATGTCATTATATTTCACACTGTTTCATATATATAAAAATGTTATACAGGGCTTTGGCATGTTACATGGCCCCATGTACCCTGTCAAAGATAAATGTATCCTTCGTCTGCGGCTCAGGGTACATAAATCTTTGACGGGGTACACAGGGCCATGTAACCTGCCAAAGCCATGTATAACTTATAATGTATCCTCGACCGTCCGTGATTCGAGACTCTAATAGAAAACGAACTAAATTTGCTAACGCAACAAGAATTTGAGAGCTGAAAAATAGACAACTGATTTTTCTGGATAGTTTCACAGTAAATACCTAAATTTTGTCTTTAATGCATGAAATGGTCACTGCAGGGACGATACTCGCGTATAATAACTGAAAACAAAAATGGCCTCGAATCTTAGGACGGTCGACGATATACATATACCTGTAATATATATATATATATGACACGAAATGGTAGTATCATGAATTAAACTACAGCAATACGAAATGGAAATTTTGAGTACGAAATAATCATGGTACAAAATGTTTACATGGCATGGTACAAATTAGACCAAGTTTGGTACGAAATGGTAAATTTGGGTAGGAAATGGTAATGGAACAAAATGGTTTTGGTACAAAATGAGTAGCTACGGTCCATCAAACTGTGTCAAACATTTATGGCCAATTTAATACCACATATCTTTTTATACCCATATTATACTTCATAAATCTTCAACTTCAACTTGGTACTTTCTGTTCTGGTGTGTCGGCTAGTATTCCAATTACCTTGAGTGTGGAAATTCCCATGGAGTCCTGTTTTCTGGATTTGATGTACTTCCAGATCCTTTTGGAATTGTCGTCAATGTTGGGGTCTAGCATGTTATTTAAGTAGTTACAATTATGATTTGTAAAGTTGGGTTTCTCACTTGTGATTGATTGATTAGAATTAAATAGTCAAATTTAGAATTAAATACAAATTTTATTGATTTTTAAATGATAAGATATGTGTAAAAAGCCTTCCAAAAAATCACTGTCTTAAATGATGGATGATCCATATGGTGAAAACAAAATGGCAGATATATTTTGATCAAAATAATGTATTATTTGACCCAATATGACAAGTTTATTCCAAGTGCCATATTTTCGCAGTCTTATCTCTTTAAAGGAAATCAACTCTAGCAAGATTAATTGGCTGGTAATACCAATTTACCCAATGGTTGACATTGCTTGATGTTGCTCATCGACCAGTGTTAACTGGACATGCTACTGGATGAATATTAATCTTTATTGTTTCAATAATGATGAGCCCATAACATTTTCAAAGGATTTTTTTTATCAGATTTGTTTTGCTGATGAAATTATTTTCATGTTTTATGCAAATAAAATGTAATTTTCAGCTAAGTCTTAATTGAAAGATTTTCATGAATTATGCAAATGAGCGTATTTTAAGCCAATTTTTTAATATTTTGTTTAATGCCTGTCAGTTTGCTTGTGAAAAAGTCGGTGGTATTCTAGGACACTCAGGTTTCCTCTACCATCCCAGAATTGACCTTCTTCCAAGTAAGTGAAATAATTTTGCTTGGGGGAATGTAACACTCTTCTGAACAACCCAATGTTAAAGCCAAAGTTTGTATATATTTATTATTCCCCACCTTTCGAAGAAAGAGGGGATATTAAATTTGAGTTTCCGTCAGTCTGTCCTTCCGACCGTCCAAAATTCTTGTCTGCGCTAATTCTCCAAAACTATGAGGCATTATTTCGTGAAACTTGGTGCAAAGTATCAACATACATAGGAAATGCCCATATCTTTAACCTTAGTTGGTTTACTCATTTTCCTCAGAGTTATGGCCAGTTCAACATAAGTGCAAATCACAAAAAAAGAACTTGCTGGCGGGGATCTTAATTCATTGAATTTCATCTTATTTCCTTGTTATATTTATTTTCAGATTTAAGTCATAACAGTAATTACAAACGAATTGGCAAAATGTTTGACAGAAAAAAAGACTGTTTATCAATCATGTCGCTGGCAAGTCACCACCAAAGGAGAATCCTTAAGGAAGAAAACCAGAAAATTAATGAAAAGGAAACGGAGTGGAAGACCAACAAAAAGATACTAATAGGACAGCAATTTATAAAGTTTTTAAATTTAAAATATTTTGAAAGATGATATTCAATATGACTATGTGCTACAGCTCTTTCATTTATTTATTGACAATATATCTAGGATGTTAGTTGTTTTGTTTTTTTTTAAAAAAAAACAACCAAAAAAAACCCCCAAAAAAACCAACCAAAACAAAATAACAGAATTGGAAGGAATGTGTTTTAAACAAACAATTTTAATACAGCCATTTAGCATTGTTTGAAGTTGTTTTGAATGAGATATTTAATAAACAATGAATGTTATTTTTTTATTCTATAGTTTATGCATTACTGGTAGATTTTTCACATATTTAGGAAATCAGTACATGCATATATCTAAGGTATAGGTTGTTGTTTTTTAAATAATGTAGAGTTGGAGGTAATGTCTTAAGAGATAAGAATGTTTATGAAGTTTGTGAGAATTATTGCAGTGCTTAAATGTGTATTGTATATGTAATAAATTATGAATATTTTTATTGAGTAGTTTATTATGAATTACTTGTAGATTTTTTCTGAGTTACAACAAGTTGACATTGGCTATTACTAGTAATTGGATGATGTGAGCAGTGGGCAAACAAGAACTGGTTTCCTGACTTATTTAAACACATAGATATTGAACTCATATTTGGTATGTGAGTGTACCAGGATGAGTTACAGATCAAGTTTGAGTTCCATTCCGGTTCACCCGTTTTATGACATTATCAGCAGTTTTCCAAGGGTTTTTTCCCTTAACACTTTCAGATATTGAACTAAAAATTTGTATGTTAATCATATAGAATATAAAATTTATCAATTTATGGAAATACAGTAAACCTTGCTTTGTTGATGCGGCACTTGAACAGACTATCCTATCCAATTTATTTGTATTAAACAAATCAGACCTATAACAAAGAAAAGTCTTTGCTATTTTCACAGCAATGAGATGTCATGATTTTGAAGGCATATGCCTTTTCCACCATGGCCCATGACTTTTTTTGTGCCTTGGAGGCACAGTTGTCTAAAGCACCAGCTTATAGATTCTAGTACGTGAAAAGTTTGTCAGTTTGCTTGACAAAGGTCAGTATTTTCTCCAGATACTGTGGTTTTCTCCACCATCCCAGAACTGGCTACCTCAATATAATTGAAAGAATCTTGACCGTTGTGTAAAACTCCATTACTCCACTCCACTCCACTTCTTACAGCTGAATATAATGTACTTGACAACGAACAGAACTGATGGCTACTTGACAATGAACAGAACTGATGGCTACTTGACAATGAACAGAACTGATGGCTACTTGACAATGAACAGAACTGATGGCTACTTGACAATGAACAGAACTGATGGCTACTTGACAATGAACAGAACTGATGGCTACTTGACAATGAACAGAACTGATGGCAGACATGGCCGAGTGGTACTGTCACTGGCTTTTGAAGCCAAGGGTTGTGGGTCAAACCTCACTCGGGACTTAAAAGTTTTCTGAGATGATTTTTTCTTTGCCTGTACTCATGTTACTTGAGCTGTTGAAAACTTGTTACTTAGTAGTCTTTCGAGTGAGACTTAAAACAGGTCTTGTGTCCGAGTGCATGCGAGTAAAGACCATCGCTGCTTATAAAGGCCAGTAGAATTGTACCCCAAATGTTCTTTATTCATATTATTTAAACCTGTATATAAAGGCCACCTGCCCATAAAGGTCACTTTTACTGGTTCTCTTGGGTTGCCTTTATGGGCGGGTTTCACTGTATTTTATTGTCTTCAAAACATTCGTGTTGTTGCAATAAAAGCGAACCTTTTGAATAACAAATAAACAAGATACGCAAAATTACATTTTTGCCATTTAAATAGACTGTTGGTAAAGAAGACAATAATGGCATTATAAAGGTCTCGGAAAGGGTGACAAAATAGGCTCTAGTCCATGATATGCCCCGTTCCGTTTAGTCGGGGGGGGGGGGGGGGGGGGAGTAGACCGGAAAGATAAAAGACATGCTTATTTCAAAGAGCACATGGTTACCACCCCTCTTCTATCACACACACCATTATATCCTAGGAACCATGTATATCAAGGTAAGTAATATCTTTAACGGCGTGGGAGGAATAGGCATGACAAACTATAACGGATGAATGGACGAACGGACGGACTGACATCACCTTACTATAATACGCACCATTTTTTAGAACCGAGCATATAAAATGTTTAAAAATAAAGAACAGTAAATTATTTAATGATTTAAGCACCGGTTTAATTCATAACAGAATATCTTTATTTATTTCTAAATCACAATTACCAAAACTTCAATATATATATAAGCACCTCTGAATTTGCCTTTCGTTACATAAAATTAAATATAATACCAGTTTTAATTTTACAGCACTAGACAACCGTTTCGTAATACAATTCTTCACCAGCAGTGCTTGGACCAAAATTGTGAAACCAAAATTTGTTCAAGATGTTGAAAGGATAACCAAAATACGTTTTTCCAAATTTAGCTAAGGAAATAATTTGCATGAGGTAGTATACCAAAATTGTGAAACCAAAATTTTTTTTCAAGATGTTGAAAAGATACCCAATTAGACCATAATATATTTTACCAAATTTAGCTAAAGAAATACCTTGCATGAGGGAGAATACCTTATTTTTTGAAGAACTTCATATTTTAACTAGCAGTAAATTAAGACAGCAGTATGTTTCTGACAATAATACACAAAATGAGAAAAAATTAACCCCCCAAAAAGTTTTAGTAATTTTGATCTTAGTTTAGTGATGACTTGTTCCTTGGTACAAGTTGTCTGGTATTAAATTTAAGTTGCAGTTTTCCCCTTTACAACAAAAACTACATTTAAATACATAAGCGTAGGCTATTTGTGGATTATATGTTGTACACTCTTGTCTATCTGAAGTGTCTCTCCACCAATCTCTCTCGCAATCCGATTTAGTGGCACATCTAAAAAATGACAAAAGGGAAATTTTGAAATAAAACGGTTTAGGTAGGCATCTATGCATTTTTCTTGATTTCTCCACCCATTACCAAAGACGTATGACCAAATTTACATTTTTGTAGGGTGTAAACGAGAGAGAAGACGTTATTTTGCTGTTTTTTTTAAATTCCACATCACCTTGAATTTTAACAAATACAGTATGTATACAACCAAAATATAAAAGAAAACAACCGCACCAGTCCATATCCGAATTAAAATCCAGAAGCAAAGTAATAGCTTTGAAACTGACAAATTAAGGTAAGGGAAGTGAGATCAGGTGCACCGGAACGGTAAGCACCTCCTGTTTAGCTACCTACAACCGCCATATGTGGTATCAAAATTGAGTGGGGAAAAAAACATGGAACTATGGGACGTCAAATATATCCAGGGCAATCTGGACACAGAGACATCAAACTTTACAATACTATATGTAAATAATCAAGCGATTAAACCATTTCAATTTTGCAGCACTAAACGACCGTTTCGGAATAACATTCATCAGTACTGATCGGACCAAAATTGCGAAAATCCAAATATTTATTTGATGTTGAAATGAGTAGGACTAAAATGTGTTGTAATTAAGGAAGAATGTTTACCTTTTTTCAACGGTCCTTGTTCCATCTCTGTTATTGGTCATATCATTGATACAGTATTGGTGGGATGGATCTGGACACACTTCAGAATGAAATCGGTTTTCACATATAAACGAAGGTCCAGAACAAAGCATACAAGATACTGAAAATAAAATATTAAAACTCTATTATTGAGAGAGAGAGAGAGAGAGAGAGATTTAGATTTTCACATAAAAACGAAGACGCCGAACAGAGCATACAAGATACTGCTACTTCGTTTATCTCGAACTACGGATAAGTAGAACCATGTTCATTGCCCCGTGGAGATCGAGATAACGAGATTCAACTTGAGTACATACATGGACGGCTTTTTAAATGGTTATAAAGTATCTGGATCCTATATTTCTGTAAAAGTTACGAGAGCCTGACTGTTCATATTATCAATCTTCATAGAAAGTACTTGCATCATTTGTGCATAGACTGAGAATAATTGTATGGCCGGTATTTAACGAGAAGCCAACTGCTCAAAATTGTAATAGCAGATTAATGATTTTTTTTGTAAACAAACATTGAAGAATCACAAGAATATGGTATTTTAAAGCACTTCAATACAGGTTTAACTACCCATGGTATATAATTTAATGTTTTTTACTTACTAGGTTGTATTGGTATTGGTGTTGTAGATGTCTGTATAGATGCAGATGTTTGTTGATTCATTGGTGTTGATCTGGATGTCAAAATCATACCGGTACTGCCTGGCATCGAGCTTGTGTTTGTAGACATACTTGTTGACCCATACACTGATGCAATCTTTGTTACGCCCGACTTAGTTTGGCTGTTTGAAGTGACAGATTGAGCCTTTGACACATTTAAATAGGTTGGGCTGTTCGAAGTAATTTTTGAATTCGGAATTCCCCCGACTGGTGTATTAGTATTCATTGTTGCACCAATTGTAGTTTGTTTGTCCTTAATATTTGTTGTTGTTTGTTTGGCCTGAGTTAAGATTGATGAAAACAACAGCGTTGAAGCAGACGTTCCTAATGGACTTCCGGTTGAATGAGCATGTGTAGTTGCAATAGAAGGAGCCATCCGTAATGAGGTTTTTGATGTGTTCATTTTCATCGACGTGGACTTAGAACCAGGATATTTGGATATTCCCGACACATGCCATGTTGATACTGCAACAGGTCGTGACGATGCTGAGTTTGAATCGGACCTTGGTGGTCCCGACATGGTTGCAGCGGACATGGTCGATGCCGATCCTGAAATTAGTTTGCCGCTTGATGAGGTCATCGTGGAAGCATGTCCCAACTGTGCCCCAGTTCCAGGCACTGTACCGGTAGTTTGTGTGTAATATCCAGACGACAAAGAAACATGGCCTCCACTTACTGCCGAAATGGAAGTTTTACTGTTCGATGACGGCGTCGTGTTTGACATTTTTGCCGTCGTTCTTCCTGGAGAGGTTAATAAAATGTTGATTTTTGTACTGTTGCTGTTCCAATTATATGCTGTTGTCTGCGTGTTTCCATTTAATTGATGGCTTGTGGGGTTTGTTACCATTGCTGAAATAGAAAGAATACGCAAATTCAATACATAAGGATCCACCGTCAGTTTTTTAGTCAAAGGGCAATAACTCCCTGGAAAATGAGCAAACAAACAAGAAGGGGACAAATTTACATATTATACCAGTATGATTTTACACTAATAACCTTGCAGATTAATAATATGCTCATCTCCTGTTAATGTTGATGCTTTGCACCAAGTTCCGTAAAATATTGCTTCACAGTTTAGGAGAATTGCTCCGGCAAGAAGTGTCTGAATGGGCGGAAGGACAGAGTTTAATATCTCACTCTGTCATCAAAAAGCATGGATAAAAAGTCAAAATTGAACATGCTGATTAACACGTACCACAAGCACTGAAAACGAGAAATGGTAAACAAACGATGTCTTAATATTTTAACGACAAAAATCTATTTAGTTATTAAATCTCAGGATCGTGCAATGCATTTCTAAAGTTACTGTTAGCAACTTTTCGTTAAAAACGACAAGATGCAATTCTCATTATGCGTCGTCTCTTATATGGATTCTTCTGTTTTGGAGGCAGCAAACAACGGCGGCTACAATATGCTCAACCGAGAAGTATTGTCCAAAGACGTTTTGTAATTTCAGTGAATTAGGATCTCCCGCCAGTAGGTTATTTTTTGTGATTTGTATTTATATTTAAAGGGCAATAAGTCAAAGGAAAATGAACAAACCAACTCGGGTTAACGATATGCGCTTCTCCTATCAATATTGATGCTTTGCATTAAGTTTCGTGAAATAGTGCTTCATGGTTTTGGAGAATTTGCACAGACAAGAATTTCGGACGGAAGGATGGAAGGAAGAACGGACGGACGGAAAATCTTCGAAAGGCGGGGATAATGATACAGGTTCAGTATGTTCTTTGGCATATAACCTCAAAACAGATTATTAGTTGGTGGCTTAAATCGGCCTCGTCTGAAGAGTAGACCTCTGGCCCCGGTTTCACAATCATTCCTTGGCTAAGAGTTTCCTTAACTTAAATTTAACAAATTTTGGTTATCTCTTTTTGGAACTGCTGATGAATATTTTTGTCAAAACTAAATGCAAATGTTTAAATCTAGAAGTGATCTTAAAAAATGAAACTTTAAATTCCTTAATATCTTCAAGATGAACAAAATTATAAAGATTTTAAATTTTGCAAGATTAAAGTTAAGAAAAATCTTAGCTAAGGAATAATTGTGAAACCGGGACCTGTTCCACAATCATTCCTTAACTAAGATTTTCCTTAACTTAGAGCCTGCAACAGTTGGTAATGTTTTATGGTACGGTACTATAAACCAACAGTAATATCAAGATAGCACTAACCTGGGCTCCTGAAGGTAAAAGAAAAGCTGGAAGACCAAAGAATACCTGGAGAAGATCAGTTAAAAAGAAAGGATTGAGAATGGATGGAACATATGGCAAAGAGCAGAAGTAGCAGCAGGGGTGGCATAGAATGCTCAATGGCCTCACGAGTCCTTGGAGACTTAGAGAAGGTATGTATGTATCTATGTATGTAAATAAAAAGTTTCGACAAATCAAAAACAAGCATGTCAATCTATGTCCAAAATCCGACAACCCTCAAAGCAAAGTGAAAACTGCGAAAACTGGCAAATTGATCACGCGAGGTTCCACCACCGAAGTGAGAACGGGTGTTCCGGAAGGGTGAGCACCATCTGTTTAGCTATCTACACCCCAGTACGCTTTATCAATATTGAGAATGAAAAGAACATGAAGCAATGGGACGTCAAATATATCCAGTATAACTTTGAACACATGAACATCATTCTTAACAATGTTAAAATATTTTTATTGAAAATTGTAATTCAGACGATCTATGTGATTGTTTGACGGTTTCCACTTTAGAGCTGTGAGTGTGCTACTTCAAGTAATCACTCAACTCACGAACTTAAGTTACTGTTAATCATGTTTGAGAATGATTTTATCTATTTGCAATGTCTATAATTATGACTGGTACATTACATTCATGCAACGGAGGTTTCTACTTTCATTTCACGGATGTGACTGACAATGAAATGACTATGCACTTTAATTTTACCAAATCAAATTTTCAGTTTATTGTACAATGTTTAGCTACCTGGTATTGGAATGCTTAAATTAATGAATTAAGTGCATATGTACTAAATCCTTACATTATGAACATGTTATTGTATAATTTTCAATACTTGGGGTTAGTTGTTTGAAGCTTGATAATCAAAAACAAACATACTAATCCATGTCCGTATCATAATCCAGAAGCAAAGTAAAAACTTTGGAACTGACAAGTTAGGTTAGACACGTGAACTTCCACCAGGGAAGTGAGGCCGGGTGCTCCGGAAGGGTAAGCACCTCCTGTTTAGATAACTAGTAGTTTACACAAATTTAAGATACCAGTAAAAATCAACATATCCTTAATAACTTGATATACTTACTTATAAACGATGCGCTTTAATTTTGTGAAATTCTATCCATTTTTAAAATTTTCATCTTTAATTTCACAATATATTTGAAATTATACAAAATGCAAATTTTGACTAATCTTCTGATTAAACTAATCAAGCTTTGAACACTTGTATGGGAATTCTTAAAATAATACAAATTGATATCGAATGTGTTAGGATTTGTTACGCATTTAATTAATTTTAGAATTTCCATAACAGGTAGCCAAGTAAGGACAATTATAATTCAATTAGTAGATGAATATGTTAGGATTTAATACATACATGTATGTACTTTATTCATCAATTTAATGATCCCCATACCATGTCGACAAGTATTGGCAATTATTATAGCGAGTAGACGAAGATGTTAGGGTTAAGTGAATATGCACTTATTTCATTTATTTAATGATTCCCATACCAGGTAAACAAGTATTGACAACTATTATAGAATAAGATGGGGAAGATGTTAGGATTTAGTGTATATATACTAATGTCATTAATTTAAGGATTTAGTAACCATCTAATTGTATAATTGTCAATATTTTCAACAAAGACACTCCAATTAGTTTTCATGAAATGTAACAATAATAACATTTTTAACATCTTATTAAGTGAAAACTTTTTTATTTGAATGGAGTTCGCCGCTGTACCCCGTAATACCCCTTAATGTTTGTGCGGAACACTTATTTCCAATAAAAATAGAATCGCGAAACATACCGTTTTCCCGTCGTAAAAATAACCCTATACCGGGAATTTGTGACGTTAACGTTTCAAAAACGTTACGCACAAACGTTAAGAGGTATTGATCTCGTGCTACAGTGGCAAACCCCATTACTTGTACCATATCGTTCTAAATATTAATAACATCAAAATTATAATAATTAAAGATTACATTTTCATTTTCATCAAAATAAGGTCAAAGTAAATATTAACATCTTCATGATTTTATTAAAAAACAACTTTCTGACTGGAATCTTAACACAATGACTAGTTTATTTAATAATAATTAAAGACACTCAAATTAAATTTTAAAAGAGTAAAAAAAGTAAAAATATTAACATTAAACATTCATTTTTATGATATTATGGCGTGATAACTGTCTGGCTTAAGTGTTAACACAATCACCAGTTTATTATAATAATGGAAGACACACCAATTATTACAGTTTAAAAAAGAAAAATATAAACCTAAAATATTCACATTTTCGTCATCTTATATTTAACATCTTCACTAGCTTATTGTACAAGTACAAAACTTCCGGATACTCCAATTACATTTTGATCAGAATAAAATATTAACATCTCCACCATTTTAATTTGTGTCAGTCAAAACTGTCCGAGTAGAATTAGTAAACTTTTAGCACAAGACACACCAATAACATGTTGATCAGAGTAAAACAGCCTAGTTTTAGTTTATAATAATTCAAGGTAGGCCAATTACAATTTGATCAAATATTATCATCTCCACCATTTTAATTTGTGTCAGTCAAAACTGTCCGAGTAGAATTAGTAAACTTTTAGCACAAGACACACCAATAACATGTTGATCAGAGTAAAATAGCCTAGTTTTATTATATAATAATTCAAGGTAGGCCAATTACAATTTGATCAAATATTATCATCTCCACCATTTTAATTTGTGTCAGTCAAAACTGTCCGAGTAGAATTAGTAAACTTTTAGCACAAGACACACCAATAACATGTTGATCAGAGTAAAATAGCCTAGTTTTATTTTATAATAATTCAAGGTAGGCCAATTACGTTTTGATAAAATATTATCAAATATTATCATCTCCACCATTTTAATTTGTGTCAGTCATAACTGTCTTAGTAGTATTAGTAAACTTTTAATACAAAACACACCAATTAAATTTTGATCAGAGTAAATGAAGTAAAGGAACTACTAACTTAAATATTAATATTTTCATCATCCTATTGCGCAAGACTGTCAGTTTGGAATCAAAACAAAACCACAAAAATATTTTATATCAATTAAAGATACTTCAAATACATTTTGATAACTAAAATGTTAATCTTTTCATCATCTAATTGCGCTTGAATAATTACAACTTCAACGAGTTATTTGATAAACATAGGAAAACTTCAATTACATTTTGATCAAATATAGTATTAACATCTTCACCATCTTAATGCTGTCATTTGAAGCTGTCGGAGTAAAATTAGTAAACTCTTAACTCAACCATCAGCTTATAATAAAATAACTTGTTTATTTATTATTAACACAATCACCAGCTGATAGTGTAATAATTGTCTACGTTGTGTATATAAGTGTCTCTTGTATTCCTATCAATATGGACTACTTTTGTACTGTACGAACAGCTCTGAGCAACAACCTGAAATTTATAAAAGAAATAATTGTGTTTGAATTATATAAACAAAAACAAACTACAGCATATTTACACGTGTTCATCAAATTAAACCATACATCAAAATTCTGACACAAAGCAACTTTATCATATTCATACATAAATCGAAACTTTATAATCTTGTTACTTTTCAAGATATTTCGAGATAATAGGTCATTTTGTAGATCGTTACAAGTGTATCCATATGGATAGATATTTTACTTTTTTAAAAACCGTTTATTTGTAGTTGATTCATAAACGATTGACGAAATTTACCAGATTCAAGATAAGGATCATTTTGTCGATCTCTACAAGTGTTTGGATGTATAATTTTTTTTCAAAACTTTATTTGTAGTTGTTCCATAAACCATTGACGAAATTTACCAAATTCAAGGTAAGTTTCATAGTTAAGGGATGCTTTTCTAGTCTAGTGTTGTCAAACATGGACTTGTATGGCTTAATTCTATATTGCTAAGCTGTTGCCAAGTACCTGGTCATCAGGGGTCAGTTGTTCGAAACCTGATTAGTTTAATCAATTGTTTAGTCAAAATTTGAACTTTGTATAATTTCAGATATATTGTTAAGGTAAAATGTTGAAAATGAATAAAAATTCCACCAAACTAAGAAAATTGTAATAAAGCTATTAATTCGATAATGTTTTTAATTTTTATTTGTTTCTGCTAATCGTTGATTAAACTAATCAAGCTTCGATCAACTGATTCCAAGTATAAAGCATAACGGTTCTAATATATGTTTGTCTTCTTTTTGTATATTTTTTGTTTAATGTACTTGGTTGCATTGACAATTTCTTACATGAAGTAAAGTGTCATTTAGGTTTGTATAAAAACACTCATACCGGTCCATGTTCAAATCACAATAAAAACGACAAACTCAATAAAACAGATGAAGTACTGTAAACGTGGTTATTTTCGCGTGGCGGAATTGTTCGCCATTTTGCGAATTGTGAAATAATTGCGAAAATTCTCCCATTATGAATTAGATAAGACCTTGTTATTGACACAAGAATGAGTAAAATCGCGAAATAATACCTTTGCGAAATAGCAACAATACAATTTTGCGAAAACTTCCACTCGTGAAAAAACACGTTTACAGTATTAAAATATAAAACTTACACTAATGTCTGTGTTGTTACAACCAAGTAGAGCACCCGCTAGACCATCATGGCTAAAATATGTACCGGCAAAAGCTGCTATTGGCGTGAAACGGTTAAGTTTGGAACAATTATCAATCACCTACAATACCATTTATTTCTGTAAAATTCCACTTAAAACGGCTTATATTCAGATTAGATTAACAGTATGGCTCTGGTCCTCCGGTTAGGTATAAATTTAAAGTTTCAATTCTATAGTGTTTCAGCTTTCTTCGATAACATACCAGGTATCTAGATTATAGTGTTTTCTATGTATTATTGCCGGAACAAGCGTGACGAAGAGCGACTTAAGTAGTAAATTCTTCTCGCTCGCTTTAGGTATTGACATCACACTTATAACGTTGAAAGAAATTTTGTTCGATGTCTTTGAAAATAGTGGCTTTAAAAGGATAATTATATAAAGTTAAATTTTTCAAGGTTTACGCAATATCATTTCGATATAACCTAATACATATCGAATTGCACCTGTTTCAATATAGCTACATGTACTTATATCCACGAAAACCCTGCTCATCTCAAAATGCTAGAGTGCCATTGTTTTAACAAGTGTGTTTCTGAATACCCAAGGAATTCATTAAAAACTTTCGTATTACTGAATAGAACAATTATATGACTATTTCAAACGCAACACAGATAATTCCAAAGCCCTTAAACATATTAAATCAATCCGAACCAAGTTAAAACTAGATACAATTCCAAAAATAACAAGTCTAGCATTTAAATTTCACCCATTTATGTGTAAATGTTTCACCTAAAACTTTCCATACTATTTTGCCATGTAATGGGCTTATAAACGAAATTATAAAACCAAGACAGAATAACAAATAATATGAAGAAATTAACAAATAGAACGCTTCATATCCACCCTATCTTTTCAGAACATTTTGATTGAAATATTTCTAACCTTAAGACCCCTTTTCCAATTTTTCCAGGCGGTTCCATTGCAGTACTTTGTCACTATAGCATCAGAGTATTCATGTTTGCCATCTGGACAGTTAGTTCCATTAATAGTTACAATATCGTTATGAGCTAATGCAGTCACTATAGAGTATTTATCGCAATGATGAATGTCTGAAAATACAGATAACAAACTAAATCAGACTTTCTATCATTAGTCAAGACATACCGATCCATGTTAAAAAAACAACTAAAACAAGTTAACTTCAACTCCCGGGGATGTGAGGCCTAATATTTAGCTTGTTATCCCGCCACGAAATAAAAAAAAACTATAAAAATGCTCCTCTGGATTATATGTGCAATTGTAACCAACGCCATAGTCAGAGTCACCAAAACAAATGAACAAGAAGAGAGACAAGATGGAAGATAAAGACATTTTAAGATGATAAAACTAGAAATAAGCCACTGGGTAATTAAAAAACAGACCCTTTGCGATAATCTATTCAAGTTACACAATTATAATTTTCCATCGTGCTCTAGCATTTAAATACGAGCAGGGAGAAATCGAAGTACACGTAGTTCAATTTATCTGAAATTCTAGTAATCGGAGTTCGAGATAGCGAGATTAAACGAATATTCTCGAACTGGTTCTCCTCTTAATCTTTTACCGACGAAGTTATTTCTTCAGTGTTTTCTCAATAGTTTTACTTGCTGACTTTTTTTAACGATCAATGCCAATTTTTAGATATATCGAACAAACTAATGAATAACACTATTACTGCTGGTCCAGTTGACTGTCTAGTCTTTTGAATAAGACTTTAGGTCTTTGTAAACAAAATGCATCTTCATTTCTTGAATTTGAATACAATCTTGATGTCCCTTTGGTATAGTTACATCTTCCGGGCCAGGTTTTTGTAATTTCTTCCTCCTGATAATACTTTAATCATACTATGTATCCCGTTGTGATAACCGTTGGCTACCTTCTATACCTTTAACCGCCTTTACAGTCAGCTCGGGCAGAGACATGACTATTTTGTTTATCATCGACATCATTATGTGATTGATCAAGGATATTGTAGTCATAACAGCACGAGTTGATGATTATCATGATCTGGATTCCAGATGTTGGACAAATTTCAGTATTGCAAATAAGACAGAAGACACAGTTTCACAATTATGAAACTAGAAAAACTGTGAGCCACAAGCTCACAAAAAATACCCCCGCTCCCCCACATAAAAAAATCCATCGGATCAAATTTTTAAATAAGAGGTGCACAGCTACATTATATCACAAAGATTGTGTGAAAGTTTCATGAAAATCCATTGAAGGGTTTAGGAGGAGTTGCGGATAAGAGATAGGTACCCTAAGGTGTACCGGAAGGACGGACGGACACACGGACGGACACCCCTATCACTATATACCCCCACATTTTAAGCGGGGGTATAAAACATTGGTCACTACTTGACTAGAATAGAAAGGTACGTTGTAGTAAAATGTTGTACACATCAACGAAAATCAATATATATATATATATGAATTGATGTAAGGTTAAGAGCAAATATATTATACCATTTAATGTGCGAAATTAACGACAAATCACACACTAGTATGTAGGAACAAATCACACACTAGTATGTGTCGCAAACCTGAAAAAGTAAAAACTTCAGAAAACTGGTGACTTCAAGGGAAAAGGGATCGGGTGCTCCTGAAGAATCAGTACCTTCTGTTTATCTAGATAAACCAGCTGTGAAAAAAAATTTGGAATTGAAGGAACGTGTGATCAATTTAAATAATTATTTTTCCTACCTGTTACTGGAGTAGATGATGGCTTGATAGTAGTTTTGGTCAGGAAATCATAAATTTGTTTAGGACGTGTTTCGTTATTACAAGGTCCAGTGTCATCTGACAAACAACAGTAGTGACAGAGTAGATTTCCTTCAACAACAGAGGAAATATCACCTGACAAACACTCGTGTTGTGCCTTACTCTTAAACCACCAATCCCCTTTACATATTGACTCGGACACACATCTGAAACAAGCAAAAAAGTGAAGAATATAGTAATCACCAACCACAAACAAACGTATCCTTGTTCAAATAAAAATCCAAGAAAAAAAGAAAACAGATACATTTTGAAACTGTCAAATTAAATAAAGTAAATGAATTTCCACCAGGAAATGAGCCGGGGTACTTCGAAGTGGTAAGAAACTTCTGTAAATAGCTGCTTTCACAACGTATAAAATAAAAATGGGTCATAGACTCAATGGGCCGGGTAACCATTAAGTCAGGAAGTCGGGTGCACATCTTTGATAATTTTTTGATGTATTCAGTACAAAGTAACTAAGTTGCAAAGTCTGGAAAAAATGGGGAAAAAAATCTTGAAATATTTCCATAAAGTCAGGTGTACATCTTCAATATATATAGAAACATTCTGTGAAGTTTCAAGGTTTTTGGTTTAAAACTGTAGATGGAGTTCACAAAGTTGGTACTCTATTTTCCCCGCCTGCCCGCACTATAAGCCGGATTTGCACTCTGTGCAACCCGGCCAAAGTTGACTCATAAATTCATTTATTTATAAACGAGAGGAGTACTCATTATGGTTAAAAGTGAATTATTAACGTCTCTTGGAGGTGGAACTATTGCTTTTTTAAAAATAAAAAAAAACTGTTTTCATCGGAAACAGTTGTTGGAAATAATTAGTGTAACGAGAATTTGAAAAATAACAACACCACCAAATATGATAATAAAAGCTAGAAAAAATCGGGACAATTTCTGTTTTGAGATAAAATTCAGAACGAACACGGGGTGTAAAAACGGAGTGATATTCGGTGATGTCATGATATTGTCACTGATATCCATGATATTGTCACCGATGTCCATGATATTGTTACCGATATCCATGATATATTCTAATAACCATGCTATACATACTTCTTATTTACTTGTATCACGTATCCAGACGCCGCCATTGATTTATCATAAAACACATCGTTCATGCAGAATGGTTCAGAATCAGGACATTCTTTTGTCTGTACTGTGTTAGTCATAAGATCAGTTACATCACACATTTTACCTGTTATAACAGATATATGATCAATCATAAACGAGCAAATCAATCTATGTTAAAATTCTAACTTAAATCTTTTGAAACCGGCAAATTTAGTTAATACAAGTAATAAGAGTCCAACAAACGTTTGATGTTCTGATTTGTTCTTGTCTTTCAAACAACAGAACCTTTCAAATACTCGATTTTATCACCCTTTCTGGTGTTTCAATTTTTTTATTTATACCGATCAAAAACAATAATACTTATCTTTCTCCAAATCAAAATTCA
Source organism: Anadara kagoshimensis (assembly GCA_021292105.1). Classification (NCBI taxonomy): domain Eukaryota; kingdom Metazoa; phylum Mollusca; class Bivalvia; order Arcoida; family Arcidae; genus Anadara; species Anadara kagoshimensis. The sequence goes on along the minus strand of CM037859.1, from coordinate 15,441,009 downwards.
AAAACTAAATAAAAACTTTGAAACTGGTAAATTACGTTGAACACGTGAACCAGGGGATTGAGGCCGGTTACTCTCGAAGGGTAATCACCTCATGTTTAGCTAGCTACATCCATCACATGTGAAGTCAAATTAAGAATGAAAAGAACATGGCTTTATAGGACGTCAAATATATCCATGGAAACAGAGATCCCAGCCGACAAGAAATAAAATTTGAATAAACAGAAACATTTTTCGATTTATTTACCTTTCTTTGGTTTTTTGAAAGATACCGTCTGCTTTGGTATAGCATCGGCATTACAAGGCAGACTATCACCGTGCAAAGTCTGGCAGCAGTAATGACAAACGTCATTGGTTACATTGGATGATGAGTTTGTGTTACACTTCTGATCATTCTGTGTTCCAATCCACCAGTCCCAATAACAATATATCTCGCTCACACATCTTGAAGTAAGAGAAGCCAACATGAAAAAATATGTTAGGAATACAAAACATGAAAAATAGTTAATACTAAATATACTAAATTTGTGATAAGCAACAGCCATCAAAACAATTGATATTGTAACAAGACGAAGAAATAGTAAAATACATGGGTTAGCATTTTTGAAACAAAAAGAAAAAATACCCAGTGCTCATTTACCGATAATTTATGTCAACGAAGTTTGTGAAATTTACCTGCAAGGGTTATTCCGCCTGATCACAGTACAGAATAGCAGAAGACGACTGAAAAACATATTCAGTCAAGGCAACAAAGAACTTGAAAAATACAAGTTAGCCATATAAACAACCAAACAAGACAATAAAAGACAAACACATGTATTTTACAGTCCCAGAGACTTTGAGCCATTGATATTCGAGTGTATTAGTACCACTGATGGATAAGGTCTGGATTAGATTCTAGTGATGTTGTTATATATCTGTCATTTGTCTGTTTAATCAGGGATTCCTATGTTCCAAGACGATGCTGTTCCATTTAAGCAGACTTTGATTTAACGCAACTTAAAAAACTACCGCTGTAGTTCAACATCTGACATATATCTCGTGAAAGCACTCTGATTTTTTTCTTTTTGCTTTTTCTCTTCTTAAAAACGAATTTCAAGCAATACGCACAGTGAATAAGCTGATACTGCAGTGTCTTACACAAATATCAAAGGAAAGTTACTTGGAAGTACTGTTCTATTTTGCTTGTCAGGCCGTGACTAAGTCTCGTAAGTGTTAATTGTAAAGTAAAATATTTGATTAATATTTCCAATAAAACAGGATTTTATAAGCCCTTCATATTTCATTATTTACTATGTGGTTCTGGCCCAGCAAATATTTTTCACGGTATTTCATGGTAATGTTTGACATTGCTACCTTTTGATTGTTTGTCGTCTGCCTCCTTTGTCATATATTAAATCATTCATACAGTACGGACTGTGTTCTGGACAATAAACGTATTGTGAACTGCTACAAGAACCGCTTCCATCATCAGAGCAAACGTGACATAGTCCACCTGAAATACAAGTTCATATACCTGTAGAATAGTTTTAAATTTTTATAAATGTTGTTTAACATCCCGATCAAGATTCTTTTACTTATATTTAGACGGCCATTTAAAGAATGGCGGAGGAAACCGGAGTTCTAAGAGAAAACTACCGACCAAAAATAGTTCTCACACTGGAATATCCCCTTAATGGGATTACAACCTAGGCGACGAGAGGCGAGTATTCAACGTAATATCGTAATTTATACTACTCGGACACCGATGCCCCTTCCATGTACTACAAGATCGCCAGAACTTTGCAAATATATTATTTTACATATTATACGAGTTTAAATTTTACAGCACTAGACGACCGTTTCTGAATACAATTCCTCATCAGTAGTCCTTGGACCAAAATTGTGATATCAAAATTATTTTTCCAAGATGTTAAAAAGATACCAAAAAAGAACCAATTTAGCTAAGGAAATACTTTGCATGAGGAAGTTTTCCTGTATTTTTGAGAAATTTCAAATGTTAACCAACAGCAAATTAAGACAATAGCTAAGGAAATACTTTGCATGAGAGAGTTTACCTTTGTTTTTGAGAAATTTCAAATCTTAACTAACAGCAAATCAAGACAATAGTAAAATTACAAGAAAAATACAAGATTGTGTTTTAATTCTGACTAAATCTTCCATAAACAGTTTATATTGGTAGTAAATTACACATTTCGATACGATTACATGTTAACTGAAACTTTCATAACAATACTGTAAAAGTGGTTATGGGGTTTTTCGCAAATGGAATTTTAATTGAATCGCATTATTTGCACTTTGCAAGTTAATAATTTTCGAGATTTTGTTCATTCTTGAGGTACGTTGGCTATGAAGCAAGACTGATTGTTATTTTCTGTTTTCACTTTAATATAATTTTTTCAATTCGCAAAAATACGGAATTTCACCACGCAAAATTAACACGTTTGCATTCTCTGAAATATTGCATATTGGGTACATTAGATCGCAGCATCAGGTTTTGTGAAAATGATTTCACTGATTGTAATAACTATACAAACAGTTTTGACAAATGCCGATGAGGGTTTGTAGTTCGTTTTGCAGTTACAATTACCATGTTTTGGTGTTGTCTCTTTCGTTACAAAGCTGGTTCTTGTTTGTAAACTTTTTGTAGTTGTTGTCGGCTGCGGTGTTGTCGTTGGTTTTTGAGTCGTCGTTGGCTTTGGTGTTGTCGTTGGTTTACGTGTTGTCGTCGACTTTGGTGTTGTCGTAGGTTTTGGTGTCGTTGTTGGTTTTGGTGTTGTCGTCGGCTTTGGTGTTGTCGTTGGCTTTGGTGTTGTCGTAGGCTTTGGTGTTGTCGTAGGCTTTGGAGTTGTCGTTGTTGGTCTTAATGTATGTGCTTTTCTTGTTGTTACTGAGGATGCAGCTAAAATCAATTTATATAAACACCTACATTCATATATTCATATATGTCAACTTCAATAAAATCTTTTTAATTGGAAACGATTAATGAGCATCTAAATATATTCATTCTGCATAAATTCAAGAGAAAATATAAACAGAAAATATTACTCCATTTCTGAATGTTGCAAACGGTGTTAGTGGAATTATATGATACTTTTTCTTAATTTCAAAGTAATTAAAAACAGAGTAACATTAGACTAATTATTATTGTTGTGTACCTTGCTGCATAAAATCTGGCATAGACGAAGAATTGGTCGGATATACGGCATTACATCGATTTGAATGTAACCCGTGGCAAATAGAAGTAACACAACATTCATAACATGATGTTCCATCTGGGGGAGTGTCCAAATCACAATTTGGGTTTACTAAACGACTTTTTAACGTGTTTGCTCTACATGTTGCTTCATCTGTAATTCTGCAAAAATATAATCAGATACAAAATACCAATCAATGTTTAAATCAAAATCTGAAAATTTAAAAACTCACAAACTGGAAAACACAGCCAAACACGCGAATCAGGGAAGTGTGGCCAGGTCTTAGGAAGGATAAGCATCTCCTGTTTAGCTAGATGCACTGCAACGTGTGCAATGAAAATTGAGAATGAAAGAATTATGGAACTTTGTGACGCAAAAGAATCCATGATAAAATTTTGAGGGTCTTAATTAAATTAAGCTTGCAATATCGCAGAATTTATTTGCACGTAGCTTGCATGGTTGGATAAATTTCTCCTTGTGGGAATAAGTTCTAGAACAAATTCATAATCAGGAGAAGCAATTATATTACTGCAAAGAAGCGAAAAAATGACAATAGAAAAAAGTTATCATGTTTGTCACACAGCTTTAAATTTAGCCTTGCGTGAGTGTCATAACTCATGTATAAATCTTAATATGAATGTTACGTTTGCATGAATGGATTGGCCCTCCTGAGTGATGTCATTTTATTATAAATGACAGACAGTGGCATTTGAATTCCTACGCCATAGCTATTCCATTTCTTTACTTGCTACGGCTATATTGTTGTTTTGTTGTTGAAAAAAAATCTTTAATTTGAATTATAAGAAATGAAGTTAATTGTTATTTTTGTTATGAAATTATGAAATAATTGGACATTTTGCACACTGAATAATTCGAATAGATTGTTGAATGCAATGATAATCTTTATCATCTCCGGATTGATTGATGATATCGAGCTAGGCAATGAGGATCTAGACGTCCCTATCACTGCAGTTTTAGATGTATTATAATTGTATATTATACCTCTTTTAATTGTACAGCACTTGACGACCGTTTTGGAATACAATTTTTCATCAGTAGTGCTTGGACCAGAATTGAAAACGCTTTTTAAGATGTCGAAAAGATACCAAAAGGCCAAATATCTATATATATTACCAAATTTAGCGAAGAAAATACTTTGCATGATGGAGTATAACTTATTTTTTAAGAATATCAATTTTTAACTAGATGTTTTAAAAGATGGAATATTAGAAAGTAAATATGTCTTAAAAGTTCTTAAGCTTAAAATTTACTCACCCTAACGTAGTTTGCCAACCACCAGTGTTGGTATATGTATACTCTCTAAAGCAATATGCTCCCAACTCTTGTCCGTTTGGACATCGTATATTCTTGCCAGCCCCAGAACATTTCTCGCATGCAGAGACTGAAAGTATCAGAATAATAATGATCGATTGGACAATACAAAATTTTAAAGACGCCGTGAAAGAAACGCGAGCGAGCAGTAGAATATGGTTGCTTGTATGAGATTTATACACTAATTAACTAATCAAGATTTAACATCTATTCAAAAACAGAAGGAATATGGTTTTGCTGAAAAACATGCATTTGATATAAAACAAGCAAATAATATCACAATAATATATACATTGAAATTGAATGAAGAATTTAGAATGATTGCGATTTCTGACTCGAACAAGAAATGACGGTTACAACAAGGTGTTTTATTGCAAACTCAATCTTGTTATAGTAATCAATAAAAAACAAACATACTAATCTATGTCCAAATCACAATCCAGAAGCAAAGTAACAAATTAAAAACTTTAAAAATGACAAGTTAAACAGGTTACGTGACACAACTTCCACCAGGGAAATGAGGCCTTGTGTTCCGGAAGTTAAAACAACACGTCCTGTTTAGCTAGTTACACTCGCTACGTGTGTAATTAAATAAAGAAGATTTTAAAATTTAAACCATGATTTATAATAAAAAGTGAGGAATCACGTTTATGCCCTTGTCTTTATATAAAAATGTGATATTTTATGATGGACAGATATTTTTGTGTTATATTTTTACTGTTATACAAAAAGCTAATAACTTACTTCGTGGGTGATGGCAGTCTGATCGTTTTTCTACAATATAAAAGGCATAATGCAGAAATGAGGAAGTGTTAGCACTGAAGAAAAAGTTTGATTCGACATATAAAAACATAAATAAAATTAACATATAAGTAAATTAAAGGTATATAATCAAAAACAAACATACTAATCCATGTCCAAATCACAATCCAGAAGCAAAGTAATAACTTTGGAACTGACAAGTTAAGTTAGGCATGTGAACTTTTACCAGGGAAGTGAGGCTCCAGAAGTATAAACACCTCCTTTTAGGTAGCAACACCCTCCACGTGTAAATTCAAAATGGTGTAAAATGAACATGGAACTTTGGGACGTCAAATATATCCAAGGCAATCCTAGACACAGAGGGATCAAACTTATCAACAATACTGTGATGACGTCCAAAAAACTTTTTGAGGGCCTCGATAAGCCTAGGCTTGCAATATCCATGAGTCAAACAATTATTTTCAAGCAGCTGTATATAAGGATTTTCAGTTGAAAATTTGTATTTGCAATTTTTTTAAAGTTTTTGTTGAAGGACTGAAACATATTTTACGACATTTTTACAAACTTTATTTACATATTATCATTATTCGCATGCTTCATTTTCAGTCAGTTCCTATAGGGCTCATTTCATTTCAATTTTAACCACTACAGTTACTCAGTGGTAGAGTGCTTGTTTAGTAAGTAGGAGGTCGTGGGTTCAAGCCCCGACCGGGTCTGACTCAGGCTTGGAAGTTGGCAGTGACTGTTTTTTGCTTTACGAAAAGAAAGGTACGTTCTTTCGGATGGAAACTTTAAAACAAACGCGGTCACGAGTTATGGTTAGCGAGACATGATAATGAACCCTGCTGTATAATGCTATCAGTGAAAGACAAAGGCCAAATTTCTGCACCTTCACCTTTAGCTGGCGACGTTTCGATATAGGTGAAAATTCTTGACTAGGACGTTAAACACCATTATCCAACTCAACTTGTTAAGATTTGTTCCGGCTTTTTACAAACACGAGATAACATTATATAATTCATAAAAACCCACAGGAAATAGGAGATGAAAAACCTTAAGTAGCAGTAGTCAGGAATATTTAGAAGCAAAATAAATCGCAAAATCACATAAACGAAATGGGGAACATGTAGTGATTGTTCCATTTCTTTTGCCAACATTTTGTATGCTGATTTCAACGAAACTGTTTAACCGGTCTTTATATAATTCACAGGAGTAATCTTTCAATGGAGTAGATGTGGTGCCAATGTCTATTCGTATTTTGATCATGCACATGGTTGGGAACATTTTTATGTCCCGAGTTTTTGTTTGTTTGTTTGTTTGTTTTTTTTTTTTTTTTTTTTGGAAGGAGGACATTTGAAATGGCATCTCGTTACAGTTATAACTTGTTACGTATAATCTTTCACTTACCTCTACTTAGTGAACGTATGTGTGGAGCATGTGGTGCAGCAAGTATAACACCTAATTGAAAATAAAACCAAAATAACAATGTTAATAGACCATTATTATTGACAGAGAAAACAAAATCAAATAAGCGCTTCACCTATCATCTAGAACCGGAAAAACCTAAATACATACCAAATCTAGCAGCAAACAAATTATTGGTCTTCATCTCAAGTTTGGCATTTTATTCTTATTTTAGATGAATAATATGAAGTACTACGGCGGCGTGGAAGGGCCAAATGAAAAAAAATCTAATTCGTACGAACGAATTAACTAATTCGTACGAACGATTTAACTAATTCGTCCGAACGAATTACTAATTCGTCCGAACGATTTAACTAATTCGTACGAACGAATTACTAATTCGTCCGAACGATTTAACTAATTCGTTCGGACGAATTACCCAATTTGATCAGTTTTTCAGATTATTATAACGTTTCAAATACTTTACTGTTATCTGTCTTCCTGTCAAGAATAGTTCACCTACATTAATACGCCACCAGCTACAAGTGAAAGTATAGTATTGTCTCGATATGGGACCTGGATATGTCCTCAGCGACTTATGGTTTAATTTCACCGTTCTGTGAACATGCACAGTATAATGAATAACATGTTGCGATAATTAATTCTTGGTTTTTTATTCATTTATTTTGAGATCCCGGGACAGGCCCCACTGTTGAGAAATGACTGTGGTTTTGCAAAGAGTTGAGTTGACTACTGGTTTTAACGTCCCAGTCAAGAATATTTCACTTATATCGAATCATCGCCAGATATAGGCAAAGTTGCAGAAACTTTTGCCTGTGTGTTGTGCTGATGACATTATTCAGCAGGGTTTTTATCGTACCACGCCAAAGTGACACGGGACCGTTTATTTTAAGTTCCTATTCAAAAGAATCGTAACTATCATTTCGTAATGCCAAGTGCTTGCTGACAGAACAATTACTATCAACTTAAAAGTCTTGGGTCAGACTCGGTAGTGGGTTGGGGTTCTAACCCACGACCTTCCCTATACGGAGCAAGAACTCTACCAAGAACCCGTCATTTAAAAATGAAACACATGGGTTTTAAGGACGAGGCCTTTAAAAGCCCAGGTCCCATATCGGGACAATACTGTACTTTCATTTGTAGCTGGTGGCGTATTAATGTAGGTGAATTATTCTTGACAGGGAGACAGATAACAGTAAAGTATTTGAAACGTTATAATAAACTGAAAAACTGATCAAATTTGATAAATCGTTCGGACGAATTAGTTAAATCGTTCGGACGAATTAGTAATTCGTTCGTACGAATTAGTTAAATCGTTCGGACGAATTAGATTTTTTTTCATAGTAATTCGTTCGGACGAATTCGATTTTTTTTCATTTGGCCCTTTCACGCCGCCGTAAAGTACAATCCAAAAACAAACATGTATACTGATCCATGTTGAAATCATAGTAAAAAAAATAAAAATACTGGCAATTTTAGCTAAAAATGTTAACCTAAAACAGGGTAATGAGATAGGATGTGCGAAAAGGTAAGCAACTCATGTAGCTAGCAAATAGATCTTACTTCAAACAAACAAATGAAATAACATATTGATTAAAACGATGTTTGGAACATAATAATCCTCTGTCCTCAGTTGGACATTTTTTTTCTCATTATACAAATCATTGTTTTTTGTCGACATTGCCTTTCAATTTTGTACAGTACATGTTTATGTTAATTGTACACATATTTTAACCAATCTTCATAATTAAATATCAAAATTCAATATGTCTCAATAAAAAAACCCTGTTTAAGTAATGTGTGGTACAGTCACACCTGTCTATAAAGGCCACCCAAGGGAACCAGTAAACGTGCCCTTTATTGGCAGGTGGCCTTTATATATTTCAATCAACTTAAACTCCCTTACTCTTAGCTGAATACGTTTAAATATTGCCTTAGGTGCGTTTGGTAAAAATGTTTTCGTACTTCTATTTTTTAACATCTTAACATAATTTGGATTTCCACAATTTTGGTCTAAGCACTACTGATAATAAAAATTTTATTTCAAAACGGTGTCTAGTGGTGCAAAATTAAAACAGTGTAAGTAATAATGTATTTTGCATAATTAAAATTGATCAGAAAATAAAATAACGTTGTACATTGTCGCTGTTGTAATATTTTGAACTAATCTCCAAATCGGAAGATAAAAACACAACATGTGTCAAATAAAATGCTTCTTAATGTTTAGTTTGCCGAATATCTTAGCACCAAAAAACTCATCTAAGAATTATAAAAACTAATGAATAATCTGATTACCTGACAGGTTTATAATAAGTAAAATCCTTATAAAATTTGCCATATTTATGTCTATCATCTGTAAAGTAACACTTCCTTCTACCCTATATAAGGCATCACAGTACACACACAGTCAATACCATGTGACCCCATCCCAGATATCATATCTGATAAACAAACAATGATAAACCCATTCATTAAACAACTGATAATTATTATACAACAACCCAACCCAATCATACACCCAAACAAGCAAATTTTAAACAAAATATATGACAAGGATATTTTCAGGAGAATACCTACGAAAATGTCGTATCCTGAAGGGGTAATGGGATCAGTTGGTCCTAATCCTAGATCTGAGCGAGACCAGTGTATTTGTCTTATTCTGTCATAAAGTTCGAAAGCCTATTTTGGTACATAAATAACAAAAGGCGTTATAATGCGAAATAAAAGCGTATTAAAAGGCGTATTAACGCGAATTGTGAAGCGTTATAATGCATACTGTAGCCTTTTAAGCGCGAATTAAAAGCGCTATAACGCTTACTTAAGCTAATTCCTGAATCATGTAGCCAAAACGACTAAATATTTAACAAAATATATGACGAGGAAATTTTCAGACCTGTTTTGATGAATGCCACTTATGCATGTCTACCTCATAAAAAGCCAACAGAAACTATACGGTCAAACATCTAATCTTTTAAAATAGCTGATGAAACTTTTATCTGTGATTTGGGTAAGTGTGATTACTCACTTTTTATTATCTTTTTTCAACATGATTTTTATACTTTAAAAGTGACAGGACAAGTCCTGCTATCTCCATTGTAGCAAGCATCGGCCGCCACGTTTGTAGTTTACACTTTATACGATAAGAAAAATGTAATACAGTCTAATAGACTTTGATTTAATTCACCAGCGGCAATCTTAACTTATTTTTTCAAAATATATCTTTGTCTGTATTTATCTGATTGTTCTAACATTTACTTATACTTTTGTCCGCGTTTGTCGTTGCCAAGTACATGTGTTTAAGTTGCAATTTTCCCTTCATTTGTGTTAACTCTCATTTATCAATCGAGGATAAAGACAAAGACAAATCAAGAACAGAATGGGTATATTCGATGCCACATAGTCCCTTAAATTCTCAACTTTGATTTCTTCAAATGGTGGGCCTCGCTGGCTAAAAAAAAATGTTCTGACCTCTCGGAGCAACCGACTAAATTTTGGAAACTGAGATTTCGTATTTATTAACAATATGCAATATTGTGATAATGGTTATAAAACTTTTTGAGGTCTTTGATAAGCCTATTCGCGAGTTATTAATTCCCTTGTTATCGCTTTCTTTGTTGCATTTAACTTCCCGTAGTGGGAGAGTTACAATGTCCCCGAGTCAATAATTTTTTTAAGCCGCTCCTTCCTTTATATAAATTTCCTGTAATGGAATAACGCTCTATTATAGCGTATTAAATGTGAAAGAAATACACCATAAATGGGAGAAGCAAGTATATTGTTGGATAGAAAGGGGAAAAAGGCGTCGTCACTGTCACTTCAAATGTAGTTTTACACGAGTGTCTTACTTAAGATATAAGTAAAAATATAAAGCATAACTTGAAGAAGCAGTCGTATCTTTTGTTTCAACTTCAATAGGACAATGCCAGAAGTCTTCTCTATAGATTTACGATTCCATTTCAAAGGAATAAATCAGCAAACAATGTGCTCACTTTTTACTCACAGGTATGACTTTTTTGTTATTATATTGCTAAACATAGCAAATATGTTGATAATCAAAATTATTATCTAAAATAAATATCTGGTTGGTATATTAGGCAAATTTCATTCGCACTCCATATGAACCTTGACTGAAAAACCAGAATCCTAGTTAATCACTATACATTAAAAGCATGCCTTACCGTTTTTTGTAAAAGAAAAGTGACAGATGTATCCAAGAGGTACTTTTAATATATTATGAAAAATAGTGGTGAAAATAAACAACAAATGCAAAAGTTTTACATTTTTAACAAAGGTAATGTATATATATATCTGAAACAAGATGTTCAAGTAGACTTTATTACACACTACACCAGCCTTAACCTCACAGCACCAAACGTCCACTCGGAACGCACCCCCTCTCCAAACAACAGTGCTGAGACCAAAACCGTAGAACTAAAACATCCTTCAGATATAAGATATCCAAAGAACCAAAATATATTTTACCACCTCAGCCAAGGAAACACCCAGCATGAGAGTAAATATCTTAATGAAAGTGAAGACCATTTTTGACAACACTGGAAATCTGTGAAAGAGTTACTGATAATGATGATGTAAAACTAAGAAGATAAATAAAATGGATACTTAATTCTTACAGCTTTTTCACATATTGTTTTTATGTATTAATTGGAATGACTTGTAAGAATAATATTTTGATTACATACGTAGCGGGTGTAGCTAGCTAAACAGGAGGTGCTTACCCTTCTGAAGCAGCCGGCCTCACTTCCCTGGTGGAAGTTCACGTGTCTAACCTAACTGGATTGTGATTCGGACATAGATTAGTATGTTTGTTTTTTAATATCTTTATCTAAATTACCATGAGTATATTTGACGTCCCATAAATCCATATTCCTTTCATTCACAATTTATATACCACACGTGGCGGTTGTAGCTAGCTAAATAGGAGATGATAACCCTTCCGGAGCACCCGCTCTCAATTTCTTTAGTGTTTAACTTGATTTGTTCGTTTCAAAGTTTTTACTTTGCTTTAGGATTGGAAATGGGACACTGATTGGTATAATTGTTTTTGATTGTATCATGGTCGCACTAAATCATAATTTAAAACAATTTAAAACAATTGCAACTACAATTTAATCAAATAATCTATTATTATGTTGCGTAATTAATGACTCTGGAATTAATGAAATCTTAGCACAATCACCAGATTATTTCATAATAGTTGTGAAATCTAAACACAATCACCAGCTGATAGTGTAATAATTGTCTACGTTGTGTATATAAGTGTCTCTTGTGTTTATATCAATCTGTACTACTTTTGTACCGTAGGTACAGCTCTGAGCAACAACCTGAAATTTATAAATGAAGATGTTATAATTGATCAATATAAAGATGACAACAATAATATACTCTATATAAAATCACAAAAATGTGATGAAATATAGAAAGTCACATTTTAACCATTTGCAAAAGGTTGGTACAAAAATAACAAGCAAATCCATGAAACATTTTGTAAGACAAACTCAAATATATCAATCCATGCCAAAAACACAACCCCAAACCAAGGTTAAAACTTTGAAAACCGGCAAATCAAAAACAAACATACTAATCCATGTTCAAATGGAATTTCCAAAGCAAAGTAAAAACTAAGAACAATGGCAAATTACGTATACATGTAAACTTCCACCAGGGTAGTGAGGCCATTAATTTAAATAGCCTTCTTGATTTTCACTGGTTCAAATCACATTTATTGTAAACTCTATGCATGGAGATAATTTTCAGACTCTAGTGTCAATGTATAATTGTCTTATCAATATAAACAATATGCGTTTATCTTGTCTTATGTTTTCTCTGTTTCTATCATGAATTTGTCTTTTTCTTTGTTGCGAAACCCTTTGCCAAGCATATGTTCTTTAAGTATAAAGGGAACCTGCTCACGTGTTGTCTTGTCTTGTCCTTTCTGACTTGTCTTATTTGCGATCAATGTTTATGGTTACTTTATTCATTGTTGTTAAAATGAATCAAAATAAAACGAAAAAAGTCTTATAGAACAATTACACTAATATCTGTGTTGTTACATTCAAGTAGAGCACCTGCTAGACCATCATGACTGAAATATGTACCAGCAAAAGCTGCTATTGGCGTGAAACGGTTAAGTTTGGAACAATTATCAATCACCTACAATACCATTAATTTTTGTAAAGTAATCCATTTATAACTGCTTATATGCAGAATATATTCATTTAAGAAATCACTAAATATAACTATAGCTTAAAACGAAGGAAAAACAAACTTTATAAATGACATGGCTGAATGCGCGTTTTATATATATATCGTCAAACCTGCTTATAAAGGCCGCCCAAGGGAACTAGTAAGTGACCTTTATGGGCAGATGGCCTTTATATACATGTTCAAATAATATGAATAAAGAACAATTGGGATATAATTTTACTAGTCTTTATAACCAGTGGCCCTTATATGGAAGTGGCCTTTAAGACAGGTTGGACTGTATACAATGCGAGGCCAGATGCTCACAAAAGTCAGCACCTCCTGTTAAGCAAGCTACATCCGCCACGTCATATGTTTGTAATCGAAATTGAGTGAAAGAAACATGGAACTATAGGACGCCAAACATGCCCAAGGCAATCTTGGATACGGAGCGATATTGTGATGACGGCCATAAACGTTTTTGAGGTCTCTAGGTTTGCAATAACCCCGGGTCAACAATTTCTTGTAAGCAGCTTGGTTCGTTTGTAAAGTTTCTGTATATAAATATTTTAAAATATATTTTGGTCCTTTGGGTAGTTTTTCAACATCTTCAAAATAAGTTTGGTTTCATAATTTTGGTCCAAGCACTACTGATGAGGAATTGTCGTCTAGCGCTGTGAATATAAAACTGGTATAATATGTAACTTAAACATTGATTTTAATATTTCTAACCTTGAGACCTCTTTTCCAATTTTTCCAGGTGGTTCCATTGCAATATTTTGTCACTATTGTATCAGAGTATTCATGTTTGCTATCTGGGCAGTTAGTTCCATTAATTGTTACAATATCGTTAAGAGCTATTGCAGCCATTATCGAGTTTTTATCACATTGGTGGATGTCTGAAAATAAAATTGATGTTTAAAATCATTGCATCAGACGTCCTATTTTTCATATTTTTTGTCTTACAAGACTAAATAGACATATTAAAAAACAAACACACTAATCCATGTCCGAATCACAATCCAGCAGTACCGTTAAAACTTTGGAACTGACAAGTCAGGTTAGACACGTGAACTTCCGCCAGGAAAGTGAGTGCGTTTGCCTGTGAAAGGAACATGGAACTATGGGACGTCAAATATATTTATGGCAATCCTTAACACAGAGACATCAAATTTATCAACAATATTGTGATGACGCCCATAAATCTTGTTGAGGCCTTTATATGCCTCGGCTTGCAATATCCCTGAGTATTTGTGTTTACCATCAACAATTTTTGTTGAATGAAGAATGATGTCTGAAGATAAATGTCATAATTTCTATTTAAAGTGTAAAACAAGCAGAAAATAAATAATGAAATGGAAATGAAGGGATCTAACTTCTAAAGTGTAAAATAGCAAGGAAAGATGAAGTTCAAATATTTTATCTAACATTCGACTGATTTGATGAAATAGTGTGGTGATACAACATTGGCGGTAAAGTACACGTGCACTTCTCATTATGACGTCATTGGGGAATCTCCGATTTGTCAAATGTAAACAATGACGTCATTACTACAAAACAAGTCATAACATAGTTCAGTGGTTTTCTGTGGTAAAATGTATTTTTTCACATAAAGTATTGGATTTTTTGTTATTTTAATGACCTAATAGCAAGCGCGACTCGTAGTGATACGACTACGAAAAAAGGACTCGACCTGATACTGGGGTTGTACATACACACTGTGTATATAATATGTATATATCCGTCGATAAAATTCAACAGTGAACTGAATCATATAAAAGAAGTTATGTTTGGTTAAGAGAAAATTAATTACATATTACATATGGTGCCCGTGTTTGTCGGAAACCAGAAATGATAATACGTTTATATTAATAGAACTTGTTTTCTATTTAAACATATTCATCTAATGAAAACTCTTGAAAAATGTAATCCAGGTCAAAATGACATTTTATTTATTTCTTCTTTGTACAACGGTTTTAATATATTTACCCAAAGTGTCCTTATGAACTTGTTCCTAACCAATTCACCAATTCAAATTAATTATAACGCCTACCTTTCGGTACAGTCATAGTTGTTTTGGTCAGGAAATCATAAATTTGTTTAGGACGTGTTTCGTTATTACAAGGTCCAGTGTCATCTGACAAACAACAATAGTGACAGAGCAGATTCTCTCCTACAAGAGAGGAAATGTCACCTGATAAACACTCTTGTCGTGCCTTGCTCTTTATCCACCAATCCCCTTTACATATAGACTCAGACACGCATCTAAAAATTGAGATTGTTTGTATAGTTTGCGATGGCTTGGAGTAAAATATGTTAATTTATCAATAAAAACAATAACAATTCATTGTAAACATAGAAATAAGTGAATTTTGAAATCATAGATAAAATTAACAATAAACCAGTAAATGGGCAAATACCAGTACTGTTGTGACCGAAATCTATGAAATTATATTCAGTCGAACATGCCTCAAGACCACTTCTGTAGAAGGACCGACTGCTTTAAGGCTAGTAAAAAATTATCCAGAGCGATGTTTGCTCATGTTTTTGAACCTCTATATAAGGACCATCTGCCCGTAAATGACCTTTTTTACCGATTTCCTTGACTTACATTTATATTAATATTTTTGTTGAATATATATATATATAGTCTCACTTTAAGCCATAATATTCTGAATAAACATGATATACACACTTTTTATAAACCTGTGCTACGTAACCAGATGACGCCATTGCCTTATCATAAAACACATCGTTCATGCAGAATGGTTCAGAATCAGGACATACTTTTGTCTGTAGTGAGCCAGTCATTAGATCTGTTACTTCACACATTTTACCTAATATAACAGATACAAGATCAATACAAATAATAAAGGGTCTGACAAAAAGTTTGCTGAACTAGAAGCGTGTGCATACATGTCAGTTCTGAAGAGTAATACCGTCATAGATTTCACAGGAAATCTACAATATAGCTATTTGTATCCATAGTAAGCGAAAATATGTCCCTCAACATTTCAAGCAGTAAGGCAGTAATGTAAGCAAAAGAAAACAAAATATATACATGATCTATTTTGCAACTTTAAACACCCCCGTGTAATAAACTCTCTACAATTCAAGAAAAGCCGAATACAAATGGAAATATCTGACGCTTTTTTCGCAATCGGTGGTTCCCTGAAGCATATTCGCTTGAAAAAAATCAACCTATAATTTTTAACTAGATAGTTAGTTTTTAACTAGTTACCTTTTTGAGGTGTTCTGAAATATACCTTTTGCTTCGGTATAGTATCGACATTACAAGGGAGACTATCGCCATATGCAGTTAGACAGCAGTAATGGCAAACGTCATTGGTCACATTAGTTCTCAAGCACTTCTGGTCATTTTGTGTTCCAATCCACCAGTCCCAGTAACAATATATCTCGCTAACACATCTTAAATATTGAAAAGATAACAGACGGAAAAGCAAATACAAGAACAAAAATCAAATACAGTCCAACCTGCCATTAAGGTCACCTCTGTATAAGGGCCACCTGCTTATAAAGGCCAGTAAAATTTTCTCCCAATTCCTCTTTATTCATGTTATTTGAACCTGTAAATAAAGGCCACCTGTCCATAAAGGCCACTTTTACAGGTTCCCTTGTGTGGCCTGTATAGACAGGTTTGACTTACAAACATATCGGTACATATCCAAATGAAAGAACAAAACACTTTGAACACTGGCAGAGTAAGTTAAACACGTTAACTTTCAACAGGAAAGTGTGACCGGGTATTCCCTCTCTGTCTACCTAAGTAAACCAGACAGAACATGGACATGGGATTTCACATATGCTTAAGATAATTTCTGTTTCATATTTAGACTTACACTCCAATTGTGTCATCCACGAAAGGCTACAATTGAAACTGTATGTCAAATGTGATAACTTCAATTTTTCTTTTGTAAGCAGCAATAAACATACTTCTACTGCTTATGGTGTATTTGTTTCCCAATCAGTGCGCTATGGTAGAGCTTGTTCCCACTAAGGGAACTTTATACAGCGAATCAATCTGCTTACAGATAAATTGATGACCAAGGGATATTGCAAACCTATGCTAATAAGGGCCTTCATAAAGTTTTATAGCCGCCATCAGAGTATTGTTGATAAGTTTAATTGCCCTAGATATATTTGACGCCCCATAATTCCATGTTCCTTTCACTCAATTTTGATTACCAACGTGGCGGGTGTAGCTAGCAAAACTGGAGAAGCACCCAGCCTTACTTTTTCTGATGGAAGTTGCCGTGTTTAACTTAACTTGCATGTTCAATGTTTTTACTTTTGTACTGGATTGTGATTGGGACATGGATTTTGTTTTGGATTTGGGTTTCGAAACAAAGACATTATACTTATAAAAAATATTGTGATAAAGTTATACAGCAACATTATAGGAAAGCTTAATCTCACTACCAGATACTCAAATAACGAGGCAAAATGCTTACAATAACAGTTGAAGCAGGGATATTGCAACGTTACTATAGGTTTAACAATGCAATTAGAAGCTAATATCACCGCCATCACAATACTATTGATAGATATGTTGTATCCAAATCATACTGGATACAGTTGACGTCTGATAAGTTCCAGGTTCCATGCGTATTTATTCTCAATTTTATTATGCATGTGGCAGTGCATGTGTAGCTGATAACTCAACGAAGCACCCAGTAACCTAATGAAAGTTCACATGTTAACGTAAGCTCCAAGTTTTAAATGTTGCATTGCTTTTGGATTGTGATTACAACATCGACCGGTTCGTCGCCGACTGCATCGTTCTCGTCCGTCAAACATTTTAAAATAAGTGTTGGTAATATTTTTTTACCTTTTATTGGTTTGTCGTCTGCCTGAACTGTCATAAATTAAATCATTCATACAATACGGGCTATGTTCTGGACAATAAACGTATTGTGAACTGTTACAAGAACTGGTTACATCTTCAGAGCAAACTTGACATAGCCCACCTGAAAAACAATATCGTGTACAAATAGAATATGTGTATAGGCAAACAACATTGACCTGTCCGCTTGACATTTGATTTAAATATTTATTATGGACGAGTAAATTTAAGTGAAGGGGACCATGCGAGTTTATTTTATCTATATGATGTGAACACTAATCGTTGGCAAGGTGAATATGCGTTAACTGCGAATCTTAACGCTACCTAAGTATTGGGTAGACCCACCTATATGAATATTCCTAATTAAAGGTCAAACGGCAGGTCAATGTTGTTTGCCTATAACAGTGAATGCCTCTCTCCATGGAATTCTTTCCAAATACAAAGGGACGTAATCTCCTAGTGTTTTCTTTTCTCTTTCCTTGGAATGAGTACATACTAGTAATTTTATTCAAACCAAAAATCATCCCAGTGTTAAAATTAATTAGTGATGGAATAAATGCCAAGTACTACTGCGTTTCCATAAATTCAGTGCACATGGTTTTTATTCTTTATTTCTTTTAATTGAAAATGTTTCCATTAAACTATCAATAAAATGCATTTAAAAAGCACTGACCTATTCAAATTTTATTTTGAATCAAAAATATTATTGTTCAGTTCTTCTGTACATGGAGAAATTTTGCGAAAATTTTGGAAATTTCATCAAATTTATACATCAGTCAGGCCTTATTCAAAGTTACATCAGGGCATTTAGGGTCAGGTAGGTCATTGTTGCTCGGGGCTTTTACCAGGTGTGATCATCATGAATATTCCAATTATGACCATTCCAATAAATTAGTTCCCTTTGTGCTCATGAATATTCATGACGTTACATCACGCGATCCCAAGTTCAATGACCGGGAAAATATGAATACCAAAAACAATCGATTTGTAATTGTTATTTCCCCATATGGCACTTCAACTTAACTTCTGTTGCAACGGTGCCAAGAGAAACCGACGTAAAATCAAATATGTTCCCCCAGAATGGAAGTAATTAAATCTGAGTTCTGTCGCATGAATTGACGTCTTGGACTTGGACTTTTAAGATCCCCTAATGTGCCTCATTAAAAACGTCAGATTTGTAAAATAGATCAATTTAAAAAACTCTTGGAACTTTTTTAGTGTAATTTTAAGAACTCGATTGACTGTATCCGGAACACCGTTACTTGTGATACCGATTCTCTTTTCGGAAATTATTGTAAGTCGTAAGTTGGTTGAAGTAAACAATTTCAAAAACTCGGTTATTTCGACTTTTCCCATATTTTAAAAGAAAATACTGTTGGATGAAATCGAGTTTACGCTTCGTAAATTTAAGTTTAGTGGGAACCTCGAAATCCATACAAATATACTAGAAAAGTACATAAACGTATTTTAACTGGTGTCAAGGCAAATTTTACCTGTCAGAAAATATCCAATGGATGCTTATTGGATAGAAGAGGGAGAGCTAAAGATTTTTGTCTATTTGGCTTATAGTCTCTATAACGTTAGCGTTAATCCAATATGGCGGCGTATGCTAATTAGAAAATGGGACAAATTGCTCCACATGCATAACGTTTATAGTTGTTCCAAGTAAGAAGATACAGAACGGATAATTTTGACACAGTCATATTTGTTGTTTTGTTAAAAAGTTAAAAAAAAATGCTCTATGTACAGAATTAAGTTCACTTTTTCATAAATGAAAAATATTTTTCCCTATTAGGTCAGTATTTTTTGTATTAAGTTTAAACAATTTTTTGTGAGTTTGTTCGAAATAAGACTTTATTCTTGCAGTTTCCATGTGCACTGAATTTATGGAAATACAGTAGTAATGTTATACCTACCTTGTAGTGTATTTTTTTTCTTTTCGTGTAATCTAATAACACCTTGTAATAAATACATATTATATAACAGTGTATGTACAACCCTCCGTATCAGGTCGAGTCCTTTTTAGTAGGCGTATCACTACGAGTCGCGCATATGCGACGAGTAGTGATACGGCTACTAAAATAAGGACGAGACCTGATACGAAGGGTTGTACATACACATTGTGTATATGATATTTTTATCTAACATTTCAAACTATGTTAATTAAACTAATAAAAATCAACACTTTATATGAAAAAATTATATTTTACCACAGAAAAACACGGAACTTTGTTATGAAATATTGTTCTGTAGTAATGACGTAATTATTTACATTTGGCAAATCGGAGGTTGCCAAATGACGTCACAATGACAAATCCGACTAAAAGAGCACGTGTACTTTACCGCCAATGTTGTATCACCACAGTGTATCATGCGCATTCGATAAAACTTGCATTTCGTCAAATCAGACAGAAAAACTAGTCTTATCAAAAACAAACATACTAATATTAGATAAAAAATGATATGTAATGCAATAAAACAAGGTTTCGCGTAATATAATAAAATACTGTAATGTTATAACTTTACCATTAGTGTATAACTTTTTAAACCACCAGTGTTAATTTGTATCATTAGACGACCGTTTCCCAATACAATTCCTTATCAGTATTGCTTGCAACAAAATTATGAAACCATAATTCAAGGGATGGAGTGAAATAAATTCCAAAGCCATAGTTAAGAAAATTATTTTGCATGAGGGAGTATAACTTAAATTTGAGGATTTTCACCAGCAGCAAATTTAAACGGTAGTATATTACAAATAAATTTAAGGGTATGTAGTTTAGTTCTTAGAATTATATTTACCATGTTTTGATGTTGTCCCTTCTGTTGTCATAATTCTTGTCGTTGTCGATGGCTCTGGTGTCGTCGTCGTCGTTGCTGCTGCAGCTAATATTGTGTAGTAAAGTGTAGAAAAATCAAATGTCTTTATACTTTTCACACAGGATAAAGTGTAAGATGGAAGAAGTGCAAGTAATTCTTTAGGATCCACATTTGGTGGACGCCATTTTACAGATACAGAGTTTATCTGAACAAGACTAAAGACCATCGTTGATGACAGTCGAAATATGTCAAAATAAATCTTCGATGAAGATCAATTAATGGGGTAAGTCATGGAAATGTGTTTTATTTATAAGAATTCTTGAACAGTTCAGTTTTTTTTACATCAATGTCAGTAACAGGAAATAGCTCTTTCTGTATTGCAAAAAAGATTATTGAAAACTTTGTTAGCCGTATTATGCTCTTTATAGTTTCTAAAAGCCTAACATAAGCATAAGACTAAAATTTGCTGTGGTGTACCTTGCTGCATAAAACCTGGCATAGACGAAGAATTGGTCGGATATACGGCATTACATTGAATTGAATGTAACCCGTGGCAAATAGAAGTAACACAACATTCATAACATGATGTTCCATCTGGGGGAGTGTCCAAATCACAATTTGGATTTACTAAACGGCTTTTTAACGTGTTTGCTCTACACGTTGCTTCATCTGTAATTCTGTAAAAATATAAATAATTAATGAAGAGGGAACTGAAACATATTTGACGTACCTGACACATAGCGAAACATATATAGAGGATCTTAGACGAGTGGGGGTTTAATATGAAATTTATTGAACGAGTTTAATAAATTTCATATTAAACCCTCACGAGTCTAAGATTCTATATATCACATAACTCAAAATACCGAGGCATAATGACATGTACATATTATTTGATGCAATGTAGAAACAGACAATTTCTATCTAGGTCAGACAAATCACCTCCAAATTAACTGCGCAAGTAAGAATATAGTTCTATTTAGTTATAGTAAAAGTAAATTAATCACCTAGAAAAAAAGACATAATCAGTATGTAAGTTTAAATCATAATATTTTTCCGAATGCATCAAAATTATTTTTCAAAGAATCGGAAAGTCTTCAAAAGTCTAAAAGTAAACAACAGACTGACACAGTTTTCAAATGACGTCATTAGGCACGGCCACTACGTAAATCAGAAGCGTGATAACTGATTACGTCACAATCAAGTGATATGACATGGGTACCTGTGTAATACGAAAAATATTACACCGTTTTATTCCATCAATAAACAGGAGGGTTATGTGATATAAACCAATTTTACCTTGCAGAGTCAGAAGAATCAGACGTAGCTTTTATTTGAAGCTCAAGGAAGAAAATTGGTGAAAAATGAGCTTGTGAAAACTTGTGTAATATGTAATTTAAACCACTGAGCCGGTATCTCTGCTGGTGGATGTTTCCCCAAGGATAGCACAAACTCAGTAGACAATAATTGTGTCTTGTTGTAAGAAATATACTATTGTTTAAATTTGCTGCTAGTGAAAATTTGAAATTCCTCAAAAACTAAGGTATACTCCCTCATGCAAACTATTTCCTTAGCTAAATTATTTAAAATATATTTTAGTCCTATGCGTATCTTCTCAACATCTTGAAAAATATCTAGTTTCACAATTATGGTCCAAGCACTACTGATGAGGAATTGTAATCCGAAACGGCCATCTAGTGCTGTAAAATAAACAGTTTTGCTCCAAGCACTACTGATGAGGATTTGTAGTCCGAAACGGCCGTCGAGTGCTGTAAAATTAAAACTGGTATAATATGTAATTGAGAATAAGAAACCATCGATAATAACATGTCATGAAAAATAATATCGATCAATATTGAGTGACCTCATGCAACAAAAGGGGTCTAGACACCCCTAACACTGCAGTTTTAAGTGGTATTGTAAAGAATGAATTACCATAAAGCAAACGAGCCGCCTTAAACATTTTAAGCTGGTGAACTAAGCATTCCGGAGGATATCGTTAATCAAGGATTAAATAAATAGTATTGTTAGATAAAAAACCTAAATTATCCGCTTATTCAATTTTACCATTCCTCAAAAACATTAGCTATGCGTAATGATTTTATATATCGTTTCAGGTGAATTTGTAAAATATATTTTGGACCTCCTATTTGTCTGATTTCAGGATTTTTTAAAAAGTTGCAGTTCAAGAATTCTGGCCCGACCAATACTGATGAGAAATTTTATTCTGAAACGGCCGTCTAGTGCTGCAAAATTAAAACAAGTTTAGTAGTAATTACATACCCTAGGGTAGATCTCCAGCCTCCTGTGTTGGTGTATGAATACTCTCTGAAGCAATATGCTCCCAACTCTTGTCCGTTTGGACATCGTATATTCTTACCAGCCCCAGAACATTTTGTACAAGCAGAGACTGAAATATATAACAAAATCTTATAAACGAAAAATTAAAATGATGTCCCCTTCTGTCAAAATAACGCGTGGTTTTAGTATTCTATTATAATTCGGATGAAGCTAGCTAAACAGGAGATGCTTACCCTTCCAGATCACCCGGCCTCACTTTCCTGGTGGAAGTTAATGTGTCTTACCTAACTTGTCAGTTCCAAAATTTTTACTTCGCTTCTGGATTGTGATTCGGACATGGATTAGTATGTTTGTTTTTTATTATATCCTTATTGTGTTCAGGTATTATCAATCTTGTAAATTGAAGAAAAAATTGTAATATGATTTTGGATACAGAGACACCATTCTTATCAACAGCATAGTGATAAAGATGACAGTCATAAAACTTCTATACGCTTTTCAAAAGTGGCTTGCAGTATCCTTGAGTCAGCAGTTTTTTCGTTATAATTAATTTATAATGAAATTATTATTTGTTTATTATTTTATAATTCACAATAAGGAACGAAAATCAAACATACTAATCCATGTCCATGTCAGAATTCCAAAGCAAAGTAAAAACTTTGAAAACTTTCAAATTAACTTAAACACGTGAACTTTCAAAAGAAGTAATATCGGGTGATAATGATAAAACCACATATATATATATATATATAACAAAAAAATCCAAAAACAACAACAACAAAAAAGCCAAAAACAAAAAAAACAAACAAATAGCCAACATCTATTAAAATACAGTCTGTCAACATGTTTTAGGCCCTGTTTTATATCTTAAATTTTACTGCAATACAAATAGCTGCTAATTACTTACTTCGTGGATGATGGCAGTCTAATCGTTTTTCTACAATAAAATAGCAATAAACGCAAAATTAAAATAATGCCAATGATATTAAATCGTTGTTTATAGCCAAACAACTTAAACCTGTCTGCTTGACCTTTCATTAGGAATATTCAATAGGTGATGTTAGGATTTGCTGTTAATTCATACACAATATAGTCTGGTAGAGGATTTTGAAAAAAAACCCACTTATTTCTCAATTTCGGAAGGACAACGTGTTCAAAGGTGGCAAGTAATTTCATAACCTTCTTTGAACTTTACTTTGGTAGAATCGGCTTGTTGCCAAGCAAGATTTCACCCAGGGGCCATTGTGGAGGCAGCTAAAGGTCAATGGGTGCAAAGTTCAAGTAAAAATGCCCATATTGACCTATACACAAATTTAAGGTGGCTTACACAAGTTTTTCTTTATACATTTTGTCTTCTAAATATGTAAGTGGTATCTTTAAATTAATAGAAAGTCATATCCAACTAATTCAGTCACTTATTTTCAGAGATATCCACGAAAAATAAGATTAGACGCTTGCATAAATTTGACCTTTACAAATTTGATTAATTGTGGCAAATAAATACTAGTATAAACACATTTGTGCATTCGTAATTGTTAAACAAAACTTTAGACTTCTGTTAAAATAATTTTACTGAATCATATTGCCCGTATTTTTATAAGCATCCACTGTATACTGTGGTTGTATGCACTTGCAATGGGACCGTTGAACCCTTGAACCCTTTGAATGATAATGCCACAGATAGTGATATTGGTGAATGAAAAGAAATCGTTAGATGTGACTGATATATTCCAGAGATTTTCGTGACTATTCCTTGCCAATTACAGTACTTGCAGTACTTTGATTTTTAAACTTTTAATAAATTTCAAATTATTAGCAGGGTTTAAACAATATATTTGTTTCACAGTCATGTATTTACAAAAGAATTATATTTTAGCATTTTGATTCATGCTTTGGTGTTGAATGTATACTTTATTTTATTCTGTCTTAAAGCTTGTGTCAGAATTTTGAAAAATAACATTGAAATATTTAAATTTTAGCCTAAACAGTATCAATTAGCTTCCTAGTCAATGTTAAAATACACGAAATGCTATGATTACATGAGAACAGATTTATTTGATTTATTTAAATCTCAGAAAGTATATATTTGGACAGCTTTGAACACTCATGTCCCCTTATTGTGAAATTTTGATTTCTTTTCCACCAGACTAATACATGTATGTTTAGTTTCCTATTATGCACTTGCGTTCCCTGTACGCCCTTAGTAAATATTTAAAATTAAAGGTAAAGCAGACAGGTCGATGTTTTTTGCTATAGTTTACACCCGTTGAGTTACTTGTAAGATTGTTGGACTAGTATTTTCTCTGCTTAATTTGGTAGAATATATTTTGGTCCTTTGGGTTTCTTTTCAACATCTTGAAAAACATCATTTTGGTTCACAATTCCGATCAAATCACTACTGATGAGGAGTTGTATTACGAAACGATCGTCTAGTGCTGTAAAATTAAAACTGATATAATATTTTATAACAAGAGTTTAGTTATTGGTAAGATTTTCGGACTGGCAACAATTTTATAAAATGGTTGGATTGATTACAATAGAGCTCTAATCATGTCATCTATTAGCCCACCAACACAACATTTAGTCTTATATATGCTTCATTGTTATTAGTAGTTTTTTTATCTACTCCCGATAATCTGTGAGATTGTTATTTTAGTTTCACACATTTGGTCCAAGCACTACTGATGAAGAATTGTATTCCGAAACGGTCGTCTAGTGCTGTAAAATAATACTGGTACAATATGTAATTTAAACACCTGGGCTTGTCTCTCCTGGTAGACTAATCATCACAAAGATAAAATAAACTCAGTACGCAATAATTGTATTACTGTCAGAAATATACTACTGTCCAAATTTGCTGCTAGTTAAATTTTGAAATTTCTCAAAACCAAGGTATATTCCCTTGTGCAAAGTATTTCTTAGCTGCATTTGGTAAAATATATTTTTGGTTCTTTTTGGTATCTTGAAAAACATATTTTGGTTTCAAAATTTTGGTTCAAGCACTACCGATGAGGAATTTTACTCCGAAACGGCAGTCTAGTGCTGTAAAATAATACTGGTTAATATGTAATTTAAACTACTGGGTTGGTATCTCTGCAGACTAAGCATCCCGAGGGTATCATAAACTCAGTAGACAATAATTGTGTATTATTGTCAAAAATGTACTATTGTTTAAATTTGCTGCAAGTTAAATTTTGAAATTCCTTAAAAACTAAGGTATATACTCCCTTGTGCAAGATTTTTCCTTAACTAAATTTTGTAAAATATATTTTGGTTCTTTGGGTATCTTTTCAACATCTTGAAAACCAATATTTTGGTTTCACAATTGTAGTCTAAATACTAATGATGAGGAATTGTTTTCCAAAACGGTCGTCTAGTGTTCTAAAATTGAAACACAAAAATGCAGATTTAAGCCGTTGCTATAGTCAGGCATATTCAGAAATATTATAAATACGTTACACATATTAATGTCCATTTTTACTGACCTCTACTTTGTGAAATCTTCTGTGGAGCATGTGGAACAGCAAATATAACGCCTAAAAGAAAATAAAACTCAAATGTAATTGTTAATAGGTCATTATTATTAACACAGAAAAGAAAAAAACCATCTGTGACAGTCCCAAGTAGAAATCCCATCTACGGAACAAATTGAATATTTCAATATTTTAATTGATAACAAAGGCACTAGTTCGTAAATTCAATTTTCACTCGGATTTTTCTTTGCTTGAATCCGACATTCAGTTGTCTACAGTGAACAGGTACTGTGCACAACTTGACGTGACGTCATCATGACGATATTTTACTGTCTTGATTACTCAGATTGTCAGCTTGTTCCGTAGACTGATGCGATTTTTACTTGGGACTGTCACATATATAAAGTCTAGCGCCTGGAATAAGAACCACCTAAAGTACACAGTAAATGTAAAATATACAAATTTGTAGATTTCACTACGTCACTAAGCCGGGCATTTTTTGTTGTAAATTTAGCTGAATAAAATGAGGCGCACGCAAACAGAAACTTACTTATCAAAACCAAATTGTTGTTATTAAGGATGTAGCTAAAATTAATTTATACAAATACACACATTCATATGTCAAAAACAAACATACTATCCAATGTCCAAATCACAATCCCAAACCAAAATAAAAACTTTGAAACTGACAAGTTAAGTTCAACACTCGAACTTCCACCAGGGAAGTGAGGCCGGTTGCTCCGGAAGGGAAAGTCCCTCCTGTTTAGCTAGCTACACCCACCACGTGTGTAATCGAAATTGCCAGTGAAAGGATCACAGAACTATGGGGTCTCAAATGTAATAAACGAATTCGTAGACTTCATTTCATCATTAAACCTGACATTAAACCCTACTTTCGGCCAACTAAAGCGCAAACAAGAACTTTCTAAAACAGATTAACTGAATAAGATATTATAAAAAATATACCCTTTTGGAGCACATAGTTCCACTTCCTTTGAGGACAATTTAGCTTCCTACATCTGCCACGTGTGTAATTATAATTTGAAGGTACGTGGAACTATGGTATATCAAACCTTAGATACAGAGACACCATACTTACCAACAGCATTGTGATAACGACCATAAAACTTTCCGAGTAGCTTGATAAGCCTAGGCTTGCAATATCTTAGGGATTGGGTAAGAAATATTTCAAAACTAGTTACCTAAATCTACTAAATAATGGTGCACGGTTTGTACCGATTGTTTGATGAAAAATTATCTTACCAAACACAATAAATATGCTGTCTATCAAAAAACCAACATTGAAATGAACGTGGAACTATGGGACGTCAAAAGTATCCAGGATAACCTTGGATACGGAGACATCATACCTATCAACAAAATTGTGATGACGGTCAAAAAACTTTCTCAGGGCCTTAATAAGCATAGGCTTGCAATATTTTAGGAATTGGGTAACAATGGTGCACAGTTTGTGCCAACTAGTATACTGATTGTTTGTTGGAAAATTATTTTACCAAACACGGTGAATGCTAATATGTTGTGTATCAGAAACAAAATTGAAAGGAACGCGGTACTATAGGATGTCAAATATATCCAGGATAACATCGGAAACGATAACATAGCAAACATACCACTAATCATACTGATCACCGATATTGTGATGACGCCGATAAACTTACTGAGTGTTTTATATGCCTGGTTTGCAATAATTAAGAAAAGTGGTGAGACATATTTGAAATCTTGTTACCTGACAAGCCAATAATAAGTAAAATCCTCATGAAGATAGTCATTATTTTGTCTATCAATGGTTACCTATAAAAGGCATCACAGTACACTATCAGTACCACATGATCCTGTCCTAGATACCATATCTTAAAAACGAACCATGATAACCCACTAAATATGGCAAGGTATTTTTATGACAATACCTACAGTAGTGCCGGAGTGCAAACGAGGCAATGAGAAGCCGCAGTGGCCTATTGGATAAGATGTCAGTCTACAAATCCAGGGTCTCTCACCGCTGTGAGTTCGAGTCCCGCCCGCTGCGAGCACATGCGGGAAAGTGATATTTCCTTGTCATTGACCTTTACTGGTTCACCCGGTGTCAGTATAACGTGACTGGGTGAGTGGCACGCTTGTCTGTGGCGTACTGACTCGGTGAGTTAGCACCTTAAATCGCCCGTAGTACGCGCTGGTACCAGGCAGATCATAAAAACACACTTGCACTTCACATGCATACACCAACTTTTTCACCGATTAATTCATAGAAATTAATAAAGAAGTTTTTGTCGCGAATAGCTGAAAAAATGCTGATGTGACGTTAAGCAACAAAAGAGGAAATAGGACCAGTTACTCCTTCCTGGCCCGACTGAAAACAGTTCATTCTTCTTATTCTGTAAATGTTACGTTGTAGAATTCACTTTTAGTAATTTAATAATTAGTATTTTTAAAAAGAATGTGAGAATTACATGATACCTGTAACATAATTTTGACTTTACAAAGATTTTTATACATATTTTACCGGACCGGAAGTTTACATGTTTTCTGCCTGTATCAACTACGGAGACCTATACAAGCCATATAAACAATGACGCAATGTTGAAAATTTGACGAGATAAAAAATAAACTTTCCAGGTGTCCAATTTTTTGGGACTTTTTTCTGTTACTTACATGTCGATACTGTTTACATTCTAACAAAAATAAATTCTGTTGCAATTAGTTCCGGGTTTTTGATAGAATGACTATATTGGTTTTTTGTACATGTACAACAGGAGACAGCCTGGTATTAAACACTGATTTTCTGTACGGTGGTCTTGAACCCTTCAACGATGCTTACATGCGCCACTGTGTTTGGTAGTTGGTTCCAGTGCATGCGTGCACTTATAAACAAGAAATTTTCGCATTGAGGGTTAAGCCATTTTGTACAAATAAACTTCTGCTGTTGTTGCAAACGTGCTAATCGACTATGTTCTTTGTTCAAATGTTTGTTCGTTAAATGATTTTGATTTAATTTGGCGTTTGTTTCTTGTGAATTTAAAAAAAAAAAGTTTTCTGGTGGCAGTGACAGCACAAACTACTCATCCAGTTTGTAAATCAGGATATGTGTAAACATGTTCTTCTTTCCTCTGTGGTGTCTAATTCGAAGTCAAAGTTCTTTCTCATCGATGTTATTGATTAAGGGTGTCTGCTCTTGTAATCTTTCCAAATAAATCTGATTGCTCTGTTTTGTATTTTTCTAGCTTGAAATAAAAGATAAAACTAATTTTTCATATTCTGTCTCATGTTTAGACTTAGGCCTTAATGATGACGCCAGGGGAAAGTGGAATAGCTACATTTAAGGATGCATGACAAACGTAATGACTTCAATTTTTCTGTTGTCAACTTTCCTTTTCTGTTCCAGCGGTGTGCCTGCTTCTCCTGCTTGTGGTGTGTTTGATGCTTTGTTGGAGCTTGTTCTCGTCGCGATGGTGGTGGTGGTGGTAGACGGGGGGGGGGGGGGGGGGGGGCTTGGCTTAGTGCACTAGGGCGGGCTGCTTGCAGGTGAAATGTTGGCGCAGGGATGTTGCTGGTCTAAGCTTGTCGAGGCTTATCAACAATGTTGTGATGATGGTCATAACACGTTTTGAGGGTAGGTCTATCCTTGCAATATTCCTGAGCGAACAAACAATTTGTTAGCAGCTTGTTTCGTTATATTTATTAAGTTCCCGTAGTGTGAACAAGCTCTCCCATGACATATTAATCAGGGGCGGATCCAGGATTTTTTGAAGGGGGGGGGGGTTGAGAACTATACAGGATTTTTTGAAAGGGGAGGGGACGAAAATTATATCAATGCTAGATGCGAGCGCCAAAGGCGCGAGCTTCAGAGACAATGCGTCTAGGGCAGAGCCCCGATGGGGGCAAGAAAATAATTTTAATCAGTCAATATCTCACACATTCTCTCTCTTTAATTTTTTCAAAGGGGGGTTGCAACCACCGCAACCCCTCCCCTAAATCCGCCACTGTTAATTGTGAAACAAATATGCCATAAGCAGAAGAAGCAGGCATACTGTTGCGTAGTACGAGAAAGTTTAAGATAGCAAAAAAAATTTAATGAGGTATAAGTCTATACAGATCCATCATACTTATCAATAGTGATGACGCCCATAAATATACTTACAACATATAACCATAAGATAGATACATTATGAAATTACATCTATACAATGTATGTGTAAAATTTGAAAAAAATAAGGTAACAGGTAATGTAATTTATATGTTTCTGCATTTTATTGAAACTTTAATGTGAAAGAAGTCCACAAAGAGCACACCGTGTTAAACGAGGAACTTAGTAGTGAATTAGGATCCAACGCCAGTCAGTACGATTTTTGTGAGTTGCATTTATGTTCAAGGGCCATTACTCTCAGGAAAGTGAGCAATTTAAACTAACTCGGGTTAATGACATGCGCATCCGCTAGTATAATAATTATGTTGCTCAGGCTTTGCACCAAGTTTCATAAAAAAGTGCCGTTTACAGTTTTGGAGAATTTCTCCGGACAAGAAGAGTCTGGTTGTACAGAAGAGCGGAAGGACGAAAATTAGAATTTAATATCCCCTTCTTTCCTTTCCTCGAAATATGAGAGATAAAAAACGCAAAAAAAAAACCCAAAAAAAAAAAAACCCATATAATATTTGGCATTTCTGTGATAAAAAAGGTCAAACATTTAGGTGGGGTAGATCTACAAAAGAAAATATTAACCGATATTGATTAATGCCGATAATACCGTTTAAATTTATAAATGATTTTCAAAAAAAAATCGATGTGGGGGATGCCCCGGATTGAACCCGGTTGATCAGAAATACCTGTGTTCATACAATGACGAGTTTTAAGCTATATATGCCGTAAAAGATAGTGTTAACATATTAAATTATGGATTATCTAATGAAATAAGAACAAAAAGATAACAATTTAAACTCAATTGAAAATCCTTTAGATAAATAAATAGATAAAAAACAACAGCGGCAGATATTTCGGCCTAATCACCGGCGTGATTTTATAACCACGTGACACGTTATCTGCATTGTTGTCGCTGAGATAAACAGTGTTATTGAGTGTTTCTGTTTGTCAAAACTTTGCTTTTGCATAAACTGTAAACATGGGCAAAAAGGTAGAAGATTTTGAATATACGAATGGAAATTCGGGTAAGTAATTCTGTTTTGTTTAAAAATTTGTATTATTTTTGGGGAAAATCTTACCTTTTTGTACTCATTGATTACCCTACCTGTTTTCCGGTTACAAAGACATTATCGTTGTGTTAAATATTTGAACATTTATGTTCCATACTACCTAAATGAAATACTTCAGCATTAAAAATCGGCGATTCGCTTTAAGATCACAAGTTGACGTATATACAAAAGAAATGAAAAACAATAACGTGACCACCCGTAAAACGCGTGTTATTCTTGTGCGTGACAGCATTTCTAGCCCATGATGAACGATATTTTAAAAAATGTAAGTTATAATCTGTGTAACCTTCCACTAACATTTTAATTTCGCCTAAAAATCATAACAGTGACAAGATTCTGTCTTAGACAGTTAGAACAATTATAGATGCACCGGTGGCCAGGCAAGGTTATGGATTTTAAGCATTTTATTAAAATAAATATTGGATATATAGATAAGTGATAGATAGATAGAGAGAGAGAGAGAGAGAGAGAGAGAGAGAGGGAGTGAGTATATATATAATGTAATATGCTTTATTTTTTATAAAATGCTTAAAATCTATTTCCTGGTACCCATGGATGGTTGGGGATATGCTGTAACTCTGAACAAATGTATTTTTTTTTTTTTTATTTATTTTTTATATTTTTATGCCATTGGTATTGTTTTGAATTTCCAAAAAATGAAGCAAAATGGTGCATATTTTTTTTATTTCAAGAGCCCAGACTGCCCTATCCTTGAGTTAACTTTGCACCTACAAGTAAAACTTTGCACTCGGAAACATCAATGCAGAGTGGAATTGGTGGATATTGATGTTAAAACTTTTTTTGGGGGAAATGAATTTTTTTGATAAAATATAATTGCTTTATCATCCAGTGTTTTATTTATAACCTGTCTGGGATATAACCAGGGATGAAGAGTAGAAGGGGTCCAGAGTAGCAAATGGCTACTAAAAATCAGTCTGGGCCCCTTAATGTTTACACATTTTAGCTATTTATTACTATTGCAACTTCTTTTCTGAAGTTAGCTGGGCCCCTAACTCAAAATAGTTAAGCTTCATCCCCGATAACTTGTTTATATCAGTTTATATCAGTTTAGCATTAGTTTAAAAATGTTCAATTCAAAACTCTTAAAATTTAATTAATGTTTTATTGATACCAGGACTATCTCTCAATTGACAAGTTTTTGTATTTTCCCAAATAATGACCTTTTTCATATAAAAACAAATTGTAAGTTTCTTGATCTAAAACATCAGTTATTATTATTAGTCAAATGCACCAGCTTTTAGGAGTGGTCTAAGGTCCTGACTTTTTTCCTGACAGGAGTTCAAAATTATGTTTTGTAATGGAAGGTCCAGGACCTTTTGCCTTTATTTTTGGTAGGTCCCACATAAAGTTTTGAAAGTCCAATATCAACATTGAAACATCCATGTGCAATTATGTAATTATATTGAAAAAGTAGAATTATTCTGATAAAAATGGCAGGTCCATCGGACTTTTACAATTTAAATATCAATGGTCCCAAGGTAAAATCAATAGGTCCCGGACCTCGGACCCAGGAAATTTTGAACCCCTGCCTGACCTTTTTTTTGAAAAAAAACCAACCAAGTAGTTATTGCCCCGTATGTATCAATATCAATAATGTTAATACCATGTATTTTTATACCCATATATAGAGGATCTTAGACTTGGGGGTTTAATATGACATTTATTAAACGAGTTTAATTATTGAATGAGTTTAATAAATTTCATATTAAACCCTCACGAGTCTAAGATTCTATATATCACATAACTCAAAATACCGAGACACACATGACATGTACATATTATTTGATGCCATATAGAAACAGCTGATTTCTATCTAGGTCAGACAAATCACCTCCATTTTAACTGCACAAGTAAGAATATAGTTCTATTTAGTTATAGTAAAAGTAAATTAATCACCTAAAATAAAAAAGACAAAACCAGTATGTTATATTTTTTCGAATGCATCAAAATTATTTTTCAAAGAATCGGAAAGTCTTTAAAAGTCTAAAAATAAACAACAGACAGACAGTTTTCAAATGACGTCATTAGGCACGATCAGAAGAGTGAGTACTGATTACGTCACAATCAAGTGATATTACATGGGTACCTGTGTAATACGAAAAATATTACACCATTTTATTCCATCAATAAACAGGAGGGTTATGTGATATTTTATAATATGTATACATGTACATGGGCTTTATAACTTTATGATTGGCTATAAATATATCAATTTAGTGATAATTAAAGTATATTTAATAGAAACTTGTCATATTTGGGTCAAATGATAGATTATTTTGATAAAAACATAAATATGGTTTTAGATCCGCCATTTTGTTTTCCTCATATGGTAGGATCGTTTTTTGCAGTACATCAAGATCAAAGATCGATCATCAATCATTTAGGCAGCAATTTTTTTAAAAATATCATTTAAATTTTGTTTTGATTCAAAATTGGACAATTTAATCCTATTCAATTGATGTATGAATTTACATGTGTACGGTTATAGGGGAATATGTGGTAATAACATCAGCCAAAAAATAAAAAGTAGCCAGGGCTATGACTTTGGGAATTCTGGGAATTTTGGGAATTGAAATTAGCTCATATAAGTCCATGCAAATTGGGAATTTCAATTTAAAAATGAAACTATTTCATTCAACATGTCTAAAGTAATGCATATATATTTAATCTAAAATGTAAATAAAATTGTCATGATTGTGTACTGGTAATTTAAAAGACCATGTAAGTACTATGTGTATGAATTTATACTTAGTACTTTAGGTGAGTTAAACTGTAAAAAAGTACCGTTTAGGTACCTCAAAAACCATTGGGAAAATACCCCCCAAAAAACTGGGAAAAAATAATGTTTTGCCATAGGAAATGGGGCCCCAATATCTGCCCTAAATCAAGGGAGAAAAAGCTCTGGCATCAGCTTAAAATTCAGTTTGGTCTTAATTGCCAGCTTAAAGTGTTCTAGAGATATAATTGACATATAGCACCAAGTTACTAATTTAAGTTAGAATCTCACTAAGCCAGACCCTAGTGCAAGAAAGTTGCTGATATGTTTAGCAGTGTTGGATGGTTTTCACTGGATAGTTTGGACCATTTCATGATAAGTATAGTAAGATTTCTTAACGGGGGCATAAAACATGAGTCCAACAAGCCAACCAAAACAGGTGTGTGCAATCATTTGCCTTTATTACTCCAACAGAAATGGCATCAGTTTTTATTCAGGGATTTTTCTGACCTTTTTTTGGAAAAGGACCTTGGGATGAAATTGGGAAAATGCTCAACAAAAATGTAATTTTGGGAAAAATCACAACAACATATTAGAAATTCTAGACCACTAGAATACTGGTAATTGAACAAATCATATCGGTGTTCACAGCAAAATAGCGCTGTCTGTTGTCTTTATATAAATCATCCAGCAAAATGTGGGTTAATATAGATTAAAATCGTTATCAGAACGAGATATCCTCCGAATATGATGTTGATGATCTTGTGATTTTTTTTCCCCAAAAAATTGATAAACATAGCTAATTGGGAATTTTTTACTACAGAATTGGGAAAAATGTATGTTTTTTTTTGCATTGGGAATGGGTCCCTTTACCGGACCCTGTGGATACCCAG
The DNA here is from genome assembly GCA_021292105.1 of Anadara kagoshimensis. Lineage (NCBI taxonomy): Eukaryota > Metazoa > Mollusca > Bivalvia > Arcoida > Arcidae > Anadara > Anadara kagoshimensis. Next base: position 15,405,784 of record CM037859.1, on the reverse strand, counting down.
AAAAATCCCTGTTATTTGTTCCAATACTCAAGGACAGTGTTCATTCTAAAAGGGGCCCTTGTGCCATTATCCCCAAAATAAAAATTAAGACCCCTGAACAGTGTCAGTGGGACAACTTTTTATATTGTAACAGGAAAGAGTTAAAATGCAAGGTTGGACTAGGGATCGAACCTGGTACCTCCCGCACTTTACAGTGTGTGCCAAACTTCGTCGGACCGTCGGACAAGTCCGATAAAATTACTGCTGGTCCGATAAAAAATCAGATTTTTCCGGACCGTATGTCCGGTAACCAGTTCGAAAAATAGAGAGCGCCAAAAATCCGGATTTAGAGTTCCGATCCGATTCGAATTTTATTATTGCCACCAGACTTCTGTTATTACAAAAATACGTTCCAGGAGCTATTCCTGGGAAATCAATAAAACGGAAAGCTACGGGAGGCGCAAAATATGAAGAAAAACTTGAAAGAAAATTTAGGCAGCATTGGATGGAGGGGCGACCATGGTTACAATTTGACGAGGAGAAATGCGTAATAAAATGCACACTGCTTTGAATTTTACAGGTCGGGAAGCGCAGCACACAATAATAATTTAAAAGGCCAGAATACATTTATTTGTACTTCCATAAATAAATGTATTCTGACCTTTAAAATTATTATTGTGTGCTAGGCCTTTCGACCCGACCTGACCCGACGCATTTCTCCTTGTCAAATTGCAACCATGGTCGCCCCTCCATCCAATGCTTCTTAAATTTTCTTTCAAGTTTTCTTCATAATTTGTGCCTCCCGTAGCTTTCCTATTTAAAAGGGGAAAATAATTAAATATTTATAAAACCTTAACATTGTTTTCTTTTTATTGAGGAATTTTTGGTCCAGTAAAAAACTTTATGGTCTGGTAAAGTTTCTAGGTTTACCAGACCGGATGTCCATTAATCATTTTGAAAGTTTGGCACACACTGACTTTAGGTGAGTGCTCTACCACTGAGCTACACAGACCACTACAATATCAGTGGAGTATCAGAAATGTTATTGCTTCTTTTTATGCAAGTTTTCATTGATATATAGGACATATCAGAGCTCCAGATAAGAGGAGTATCTGTGTAAATACTCTTTAATTTTTTAAACAAAAAACTCTTTAAATTGTAAATGTAATGGTATCAAAACCCTTTAAAAATACTCATTACCCTTTACAATTCTTATAACAGTAGAACCTGCTATGGGGTTGAACTCCTGACCCCTGGTTTTGTTTTATTCAGGGTTCTGTTTAGACAGATTACTCAGTATATCTGTTTTGTATTTCTAGTGGAGTGGGATAAGTGGAGTAATGGTTTTTATCGTCCCAATCAAGAATATTTCACTTATATCGAAACATCGCCAGCAATATGCAAAGGTGCAGAGATTTTGCCTGTGCGTTGTGCTCGTGACATTATACAGCAGGTTTCTTTATCATGCCATGCCTACTGTGACACTGGATCTTGTTTATTTGAAGTTCCCACCTGAAAGAACAGTGACTTTCATTTCATAATGCTGAGTGCTTGTCAAAAGAATAGTTACTACCCACTTTCAAGTCTTGGGTCAGACCTGGTCGAGGTTCAAACCCACAACCTCCTACTTACAGAGCCAGCACTCTACCAACTAAGCTACCACAGTGGTTACTGGAGTGGAAGTGGAGTGGATTAGTGGTATTTTTGCCTCAATATTCTTTTGCTTATATTGAGGCAGTCAGTTCATAGGAAACTGAAGTGTCCTGAGAAAACCACCCACCTCCAGCAAGTGAACTGATAAACTTTCTCACACTAGGATCTGCCCAGTAAGAGGCACTGTGATCTGTAAGTATGCCATTCGGACAGCTCGCTACATAGACTCCCGTTCTTTATATCAAAGAATTTGTCAGGGTTCCCATTCACGCCAAAATTGACGTGAATCACGCTAATTTTTGTTTATGCACGCCAAAAAAATTATTATAATGCATGCATTCACGCTACATGGAGGAATTAAATTTTAATTCTAAACAATGAAACTGCCTAGTAAAATCTTGGTCCGGGCGTGTGAAAATTTTGATGACTAGCCCGACTGGTGACTCTGGTCTAGTCTTTAAAAACATTGTGTTGAACCCTGGTCCCAGAAGTAAAAAGCAGTGTACCCCATTATTTAATGACTATACCCCAGTTTTTAAAAATCATGGGGTACAAAACTTCATTTCTTGAAAGGTGGTGGGAACCCTGTTTGTATCAATGTTATATTGAAAATATCAATGCATCGACAACAGCCCTGTATACAAGTCTGAACTTACCTGACATTATGAAATACATATGACTTTAAATTCTTGAACAACGGATTAAACAAATAACAATCTTATCTGGGTTATTTTCTTTGAAAAATAATGGTGTCAGAAATATTGATTTTTTGAAAAATTTTGACAAGTTGTTATTTAAAAAAGAATTTTGTTGTATACTTCCCAATTTCTATCCTTTCTGCGTATCTAGTATCTATAAGAATGGTTCAATAGTTGGGCCTTATATAGAATTATAAGCTCACCTGAGTCATAAACTATTGTGATGGGTTATTTGTACATTATATATAAGATTTTTACATTTCAATCTTCTGGCCTTGAACTACTAAGTGAAATTTAATATTTTCAGGAGTTCAAAATTCCCCAGCTTAGAGGTCCAGGACCTGGTGATGTGGTATCGGAACCCTCGATATTAACACTGAAAAAGTCCAATGGACCTGCAGTTTTTCCCAGGAAAATAATCTTTTTTCTATATAATAACAAACAACGTAATTGGACATGGACTTTTCAATGTTGATATTTGACTTTAAAAATTTTATCTAGGACCTGCTAAAAATAAGGGCAAAAGGTCCCTGGACAGTATTTTGAACCCCTGATTTTGTAATGATAAAGGTGGTTGCCTGATTGTTACACCCCATACATGATGGAGCCAATTTTATACTTAAAGTTGAACTTATAAAATTTTAAATGGGAACCTCCAAAAATAAGGGCAAAAAGGTCCCTGGACCTTCCATTACAAAACAGTATTTTAAACCCTTGATTTTGTAATGATATAGGTGGTTCCTGATGGTTACACCAGATACATGATGGACCCTATTTTATACATAATATTGAACTTACAAAATTTTATGTTGGAACTTCCAAAAATAAAGGCAAAAAGGTCCCTGGACCTTCCATTACAAAACAGTATTTTGAACCCCTTTGATTTTGTAATGATAAAAGTGGTTGCCTGATGGTTACACCTCATACATGATGGACCCTATTTTATACTTAATGTTGAACTTATAAAATTTTATGTGGAAACTTCCAAAAATAAAGGCAAAAAGGTCCCTGGGCCTTCCATTACAAAACAGTATTTTAAACCCTTGATTTTGTAATGATAAAAGTGGTTGCCTGATGGTTACACACCATACATGATGGACCCTATTTTATACCTAATATTTGGGCCTTTCCAGTATCCTGAGATCTGTTATAACCAGTATAATGAATAAATGAATTATGGATATGAATAACCCCAAATGAAGCTAGGAGATATATAGTGTTTACTCCAGTTCTTCTGCCAACATTTTGTCTGCAACTTTTCTCAAAAACCATTTAACAGATCTTCAAAACTTATAGGAACAGTCTTTGGGTGGAGTAGATATGCCATTATCATTTGTATAACATGGTTAGGAAAACATGCATTTCGAAGTTGGTATTTATTTTGGGGAACACTTTTGAGTTGATTTGAGTAATGGTGTTTAACATTCCAGTCAAGATGATTTCACTTATATTGAGATGTCCCCTGCTATAGCCAAAAGTTATTCACTTATATTTCACTTATATCAAGATGTCCCCAGCTACATGTATATGCAAAGGTGGAACACTATTGAAATGCTGTGTCATTTCAGTTATAACTCATTTCGCCATGTACTACCAGTAAATTTGTTTTCTTAGAGTAAGGAGCTTGACCTTTTTCCTCTTCACCTTATAAAGTGAAAGTTAAGATTGAAGAGAGTCACTAAAGTACTTTGTTATTATTAAAACTTTTGTTTATAATTTGAATTCTGAATCACCCAAAACTTATCATGTTTCTCAACCAGGAAGGAAAGATCGTGATAAAATTTTAAAAGTTTGTCCTGATAACCTTTCCACAAGTGTACAGTCAATTTTGATCTTAACGATTTATAGCAGATATATTTCTTACCAGATTATTTCACATAGATAAAGTACTTAAGTAAGGTAATATTGGTATGCGTTATCAGTGATACCCTGAAACTTAACAACATGTCGGAGTACTGCATGTGATCTATATAACTACTACTGGGGTAGCTACGAAGTTTAGTTCAGTTTTTAAGGATTCAAATTTTTCAAGAATATGGGAAAATCTGAGGACAAAGGTAAGATTACCTGTAATTAGAAATAGGTATTTGTAATTAGATACAGGTACTTCTAATTAAAAATGGGTACTTGTTAATTAAATCACAGGCATTTGTGAATTTACTAACAGGTCCCGGTACTTGTAATTGCAAACGGGTACTTGTAATTAGATACAGGTACTTGTAATTAGATACAGGTACTTGTAATTACAAACAGGTACTTGTTATTACAAACAGGTACTTGTAATTAGATACATGTACTTGTAATTACAAACAGGTACTTGTATTAGATACATGTACTTGTAATTAGATACATGTACTTGTAATTCCAAACAGGTACTTGTTATTACAAACAGGTACTTGTTATTATAAACAGGTACTTGTTATTACAAACAGGTACTTGTAATAAGATACATGTACTTGTAATTACAAACAGGTACTTGTTATTACAAACAGGTACTTGTTATTACAAACATGTACTTGTAATAAGATACATGTACGTGTAATTAGATACATGTACTTGTAATTACAAACAGGTACTTGTTATTACAAAGAGGTACTTGTTATTACAAAAAGGTACCTGTAATTTCAAACAGGTACAGTCCAACCTGCCTTAAAGGTCACCTCTATATAAGGGCCACCTGCTTATTAAGGCCAGTAGAATTATATCCCAATTGTTCTTGGTTTATATCATTTGAACCTGTATATTTAGGTCACCTGTTCATAAAGGCCACTTACTGGTTCCCTTGGGTGGCCCTTATAGGCAGGTTTGGCTGTACTTGTACTTGGAATTACAAATAGGTACTTGTAGTTAGTAGAAACAGGTACATGTACTAAGTACCTATAATTGGAAATGGCTACTTGTCAACACATTTGGAAAACTCATAAATTGTGTAATTAAGAAGTAATTATCAGTAGTACCCCACTGTAATTAGTAACAAATTAACTTTCAAATTAATTGAAGTTTTAAGTTTTTTAATTTTTTGAAAATTTAAAAAAAAATTACCTGGTAACCTGAAATTTGAATAAAAGTGATAATCCATGATTTCAGATTAACTTGTCACCTGTTAATGTAAAATACTGTAAATGTACTTATTTCGCGCAATCAAATTTTAGCGCACTCAGCTCACGGGAAGTGCCGAAATCAATTTCTACATGTACAAGTAAGCCTATATTTATAAACACATTTATTCCCGGTAATCATAAATTAGCGGAATTTGTGTAGCGCCAAAACCGCTAAAATAAGATTACCGCTAAGTACATTTACAGTAATCCATTAATCTACTAGTTTGTAGTAGCTAATGTTTTAATTTTTGAATGTTTTAAAGAAATTTAGAAAAATCTAAATTTACTAGATATTGAAAAAAAAAGATAACCATTGATATTGGATAAACTTGTGACTTATGAATGTATTATAATCCATGTATCTACACAGCAGCTGATGACTGTTTGTAAAAATTTGAATTTTAAATATAAAGTTTTCCTTAACTAGTAAAATACCTGTGTTTTACACATATTTGTAATTAGCTACAGGTAAATTTTTAACTGTTTAAGTAATGCATCTTTGAAAAAAAAACTAAGTACATGTACACAAATTTATGATCACATTAAAAAATTTGTAACATAAATACTACCGGTAATTACAATGAAAATTTTTCCCTTTGTTCCACTTTTGTGGGTTCCCCGTTATAGACAGTGTTTCATTATGGGTGCCATTTGTATGAAAAAATGAAAAATCTCTGTTTCCCCAAAGCCTGGAGTTAACTCAAGTCACCCATTTGTGAAGCATGTGCCCTATTATTTCGCCTAAAAGGTACCCCATATGTGAAACAGCAGCATACAGAGGCTTTACAAAATTTAATGGGAATCCAATATTGGGGAAAAGGACATTTTCATTTGTTATAATTAAAAAATTTCCCTTCCCCCAACACAAAGAAATGAATCTGGGTTTAATTTGATTTAATTTTCAAGAAATGTGGGAAAAACTGAAATTCCTTTAATATACCTGTAATTAAGAACAGGTGTGAAATTATACCTGGACTTCCTGGTCATATAGATAGGTAAACAATATTGACCTGTTCGTTTGACCTTTCATACACAATGATCCACCTAATACATGTGAAGTGTTAGGAATTGCAGTTAATACATCTAGATAATGCACATTTTCCATGATGTACACCAAAAAAACCCCAAAAAACTGTGTTCACTATACATAAATAATGATTGTCTACAATAAATATTTAAATGAAAGGTCAAGTAGACAGGTCAATGTTGTTCGCCTATACCGCTTCAATCATTTTAACAGGTAAACAATGCTACAATAACTATATAATAATAGACAATGACATTTGAAATGGATAAATTTGATATGTAATAGGTATTTAATATGTATATGGCTGCACATCTTGTTCAGATTAGATAATGTTGGGAGTCATTATGGTCCATAAGCATGCACTTAGACCACTTGGCCACCAAGGCTCTGATGTTATATTGATTGAATGGGGTTCTATGTCTCAGTCACGAATATTTTACATATATCCAGATGTCACCAGCTATACTTTCTTGGCTCAGTCTGTTTCAATCGCTTTCTATTGTAAGCATCCTCTGTAGTGTCCTCTGTAGTGGCAGGGCTTAGATTATTCACTCGTCCACTTGTCCTGATGAGTAAAATGTGTACTGGGATGAGTGATGTTGTTATTGCACTTGTCACGGTGCCGAGTTAAATTTATCAGACATATACATCATGGGCTTGTTACAATTAACAAACAACACACAATTTAGTGTAGGTTGGGAAAACCGTGTATAAGGAGGTCAATGATCTGGGCCCTTGCCGTTCTGTTACAAGTGTGAATCAACAAAATCATTTGATTGTTTGCATCATATGTGCAAACTGTTTCGCATTCGGAAGTCACTTAGTGTAACATAAAATCCAACCGATGTTCCAAGAGTTTATATCTGTAAAAGTACAGTATGTCAAAGACAATATTATCTTTTACACTTGTGGTGACTGTGCTGAGTTAAATTTCCAAGTGCCGAGTGGTTTTCTTATTCAACTAGGCACTGTGCCAAGTGGAATTAAAAATTCTATCTAAGGCCTGAGTGGCCTAAGGTGCCTTCTCATTTTTTAACTACAGAGGTGTATTTAGCGTGTACTGAAACATGAGATCTCAGTTTTGAGTCTCATCCAAATGACTATACTAGTATTTAGCTTTTTACAGCTCTAATATGGACAGTAGATAAAAAACATTGCAGAAAATTTCCAGAATGAGATTCGAACCCACAACCCTTGACTTTGAAAGCCAATAGCAGTACCACTCGGCCATATCTGCCCATAAAAGTTGCACAACTTTTTACCTTTGCAGTTTGCTTTGAGACCAATGTGCTTGTTAATGTGCCATGTCTATGGTGACATGGGGCTTAAGGTCTCTTCTGAAGGTTGTAGGGGCTTTCATTTCTAAATGCAAAGTGCTTGGGGAATTATTAAAGGGGTTTGGCAATAAAATTATGGAGACTTATAGCCAATATTATATATATATATATATATATAAAGATAGAAAGATATATAGATCATTGAAATGATTTTTTGTTTTGAACCCAGTAAAATTGAGTTAGTAGTTCAGAAAGCAGGGGTTCAAAATTCTTCAGGTCTGAGGTCTGGACCTATTGATTTTACATTGGGACCCTTGATATTTAAACTGTATAAGTTCAGTGAACCTGCCATTTATACCAACATATTACTCCCTATGCTATATAATGGCATAATTCCACATGGACATTTTTAGGTTGATATTGGACTTTTAAAACTTGATATGAGGCCTAACAAAAATAAAGGCAAACAACCCTCCTGGACTTTCTATTACAAAACATAATTTTAAACCCCTTAAAGGTTTGCACCTGGGAAGTTGTCTAAACATAGAAGTAGCCTTTATACTGAAATTGACCCTTCAACTTTAAAACACTTAACAAGATAGTTATTTGAACAATTGGTCCTTTTCACTCTTCAAAGAAATTGCTCACATAGCAATTGGTTACACATGTGGGGGTACATAGAATTATTTGGAAATCTGGCCGGGTACACCAACACACACAATGTTTAGCGTTAAAAGGGAAGTAACTGATACATCATGGAAGTGTAGTCATGACATACAAACATGGTGACAACATACATAGGTCACACAGAATAAAAAAAAAATAAAGTTAAAAAGACCATACTAGTGCTGCTTTGAAGGGCTAAAATGTTATACTATACATTTATTGCCTTTGAGTGAGGGAAATATGAACATTTGTTCACCCGCAACAAGTTATATTTCCCGAGGGTTTCGCCCGAGGGAAATGTGACTTGTTGAGGGTGAACAACTGTTCATATCTCCCTCAAACAAAGGCAATAAATTGTTTATTATACCGAAAGATAACCATTGTAATTAGAAAGACAGAAAGAAAGAAAAATATTTTAAAAAAGATAGCCTGAAAACATCATTCCTTCTCTGATTCATTGCTTTTTCTCTTATCGAAACTCATCGGAGACAAATGCTAGAACATCGTGACCAATTCTTCATCGATGACATCATATCATTGTGATATCACGGTGTGTTCCGAAGAGGTGGGATATGATGTTTTCAGAGGGATACACGATGTTTTCTCCACCCTGATCACATGATCCAACGATCCAATCAAATTACAGATTGTATCGTATTTTTCTAATGAGGTATAATAAAAGGTTTTGGTAGGTTACACTGCCAAAGGACCACATGAATTTCATTTCTAAATGCCAAGTGCTTAGTGAAAGAACAGTCACTACCTATCTTCAAGATTTGGTCAAACCCAATGGTAGTACGAAACCCTACCTACCACATGGGGGAATGGTGTATGGTATGAATAAACCAAAGATTAATGCATAGATTGATTACGGAATGGGTCTGTTCATTAGTTCATTAAGTTTAGAATACAACAAAAAACTACCAGCATTTTACTACAAAATACCGAGGAAATTGTATATTTAAACTGATATTTATAGAGATGTTTTTTGTTATTTTAGTATAATTTAACATTAAATAGAACATGGTATTTGATATTTTATACCAATACTGTAGCAGATTTTTTTGTTTTGGATAATAAAATTGTGAAAATGTCACATCATATGATTTTCTGATTATTTATTTGAAAATCGACATTTTGCAATCAAGTTCTGAGGTTTCAGATGCATCCAATTGTTTTCTGAGTGTTTCTTGATATTTTAATACCAGTTTTGGATTTGAAGCATTGTTTTTCTACATGTGGCCAAGGTCAAAGGTCATTGTCAAGACTACAAGAAATGCAAGGCTGAAATGCAGCAGAAAGGTTTGTTAGATAAAGCTAACTTGAGCTACAAGAAATCACAGTTGAGATATGGATCATATAAACTTAACATCTTTAGTAAGCTATAGGCTTTTTATTCATGTCAGATGACATCTTGGGGACAGATGACACATTCATGTCAGATGAATTCTTGTTTCTGTGCAACAATTGTGACAGATTACGAACGCATAATTACACCAGATAAAAAGGCTTGATAAATATGATAAATAGATAATTATAAAACTTTGGTAGGTACAATATATATACATAATTGTTTTCCAGGGATAATTATCTCTATATGGTTTATATATTTACAATCAGTAAAGTCAGTGTAACAGCTGGTCCGGTCACATGTATAAATGTATTACTGTATCTATCTACAGCCATTTTCAAATAAACTTTACCTAGCAGATACAACAAGTGATTGTGTTTGACTAAATTTACTACCAAGTAAAGGTAGTTTCCCCTGGGGAAAATGACGAAAATTTCCCAAATTTACCACTAAAATTCCAAAATCAGCATAATATACTAACAGACTACATAAGTTGACCTTACCCACAAAATAAATTCAAATATTCTCAAGATACAATGTTTTTGCCTTGAGGAACCTATCCATTGCAAGCATAACAAATGCAGTTTGCTATATTTCAGAACTTTAATTTTCCAAATCTTAAAGACAGAAGGCAGTTTTTAAAAAGTGTAACAAAATCACTGAAAACATTTAGAAAAATGCAGGGTCAGACCAGGGATTCTATTCAGAACCTCTTGCACTATAGGCAAGTGTTCTACCAAATGAGCTATGCAAACTGCTACACTTATTTCTAACAGTGTCCATTCTAGGATTTTTAGATTTGGCCAGATCCTCTAAAATACCGTAACATCAATATTTTTCATTCATGTTTACAGTGGGGTCAATTGGCAAAATAAGGGATCAATGGCCCCGTGGCCTTTTCTAGAATGAACACTGGAGGTAATAATGAGTGAGTTTTTGAGTAATGGCGTTTAACGTCCCAGTCAAGAGTATTTCACTTATATCGAGACGTTGCCAGCTATAGGCAAAAGTGCAGAAATTTTGCCTGTGTGTTGCGCTGATGGCATCATACAGCAGGTTTCTTTAGCGTGCCAAGCCCACCATGACATGGGACCTCGTTTATTTTAAGTTCCCATCCGAAATAACTGTGACTTTCATTTCGTAATGCCGAGTGCTTGGCGAAAAAACAGTCACTACCCACTTTCAAATCCCGGCTTGGGATCGAACCCACTTACGGAGCGAGCACTCTACCAACTGAGCTACCGCAGTGGTACTAGAGGTAATAGTGTTTTATAACGAAGTCAAGATTATTTCACTTACTGTAAACATAAACATTTTCATTGTGTACTAATTTTCACTTATTTTGCAGTTGTTCGTTTTGCATGAAAATTAATACTGAGCAAAAATTATATATATATTATGGTTATTGTGTTATGTAGTATATATTTTAAAAATGTGTAAATTTTAACTATGTAGATAAGTCTAAATTTCATATATTTCTAAATTGTGCTTATTTGACAAAATCGTGTTTTTGGCAAAAATTGCTTATTTGACAGAAATGAGCTTATTTGACAAAATTGTGCTTATTTGACAAAATTGTGCTTATTTGACAAAATTGTGCTTATGGCAGTAATTTGCTTTTTTGACAGAAATGAGCTTATTTGACAAAATTGTGCTTATGGCAGTAATTTGCTTTTTTGACAGAAATGAGCTTATTTGACAAAATTGAGTTTATTTGACAAAATTGTGCTTATGGCAAAAATTTGCTTTTTTGACAGAAATGAGCTTATTTGACAAAATTGAGTTTATTTGACAAAATTGTGTTTATGGCAGAAATTTGCTTATTTGACAGAATTGTGCTTATTTGACAAAATTGTGTTTATGGCAGAAATTTGCTTTTTTGACAGAAATGAGCTTATTTGACAAAATTGTGCTTATGGCAGAAATTTGCTTATTTGGCAGAAATGAGCTTATTTGACAAAATTGTGTTTATTTGACAAAATTGTGTTTATGGCAGAAATTTGCTTATTTGGCAGAAATGAGTTTATTTGACAAAATTTTGTTTACGGTTGAAATTTGCTTATTGCTGAAATGTTCATATGACAGTTGTTTTTTATGGCAGAAACGTGCTTATGTAGCAGAAACATGCTATTATGTTTATGACAGAGATGTATGAGCAATGATAAACAATAAGAATATGGAGTTTAAAGTGTCCTTTATGGACAGGTACCCCTTATATATATACAGGTTCAAATAACAGGAATAAAGAGCAACTGGGATAAAATTTTACTGGCCTTTAAAAGCAGGTGATCCTTATATAGAGGTGACCTTTAATGCAGGATGGACTGTACAGTTAAACCTGTCTATAAAGGCCACCTCTGGGAACCAGGAAGCCCTTATATATAAGTTTAAATAACATGAGTAAAGAGCAACTGGGATTTTAAGAATCCATTATGAGTATCCATATAGGAAAGGGGAAATCTCACCCTCGAGGTTGAACATTTTTGGTCAGAGACTCGGCAAGGATAGGAAATTTTACCCTCGGGGTTGAACATTTCGGTCAGAGACTCAGCAAGCCATGTTCAACCCCAAGGGTGAGATTTCCCTATCCTACATGGATAAACTCATAACGGGTTGTTTTTCTCCCACTTTAATGCCAATATTTCAATTTGGCTTCAAATTCGATTCACATAGACATCGACGCCATGATTATGCAGATAAATTCAACTTTGTTATTTAATATTCTGCTTTAAAATAAATATCACCATCGGAAAGAATGTACATGATTTTGGTTTATACAAAAAGTATAAACTCCAAAACAAAGTTATTTATTGTAAACTCTCAAAATGAACATTTGAAAAGCACTCCAAATTTCTATATTTTGAAGAGTGTTCTTTACCCGCAAAACGTGATGTTCCCCACATAATGACGTCACACGATTGTCTTTTGATTATGACGCCACCAAAGGTAGTTCCAGTGCTAATTTGCACGCGCGACCCATAGAGGATAGAAATGTCCATCATTGGTATCTCCAATGGAATATTTCTATATTACATGACTTGTCATGGGAAAAAATATTTTACTGGCTTTTAAAAGCAGATGGCCCTTATATAGAGGTGGTCTTTATGGGAAGGTGGCCCTTATATACAGGTTCAAATAACACGAAGAAAGAGCAACTGGGATAATACTTTACTGGTCTTTAAAAGCTAATGACCCTTATATAGAGGTGGTCTTTTTGGGAAGGTGGCCCTTATATACAGGTTCAAATAACACGAAGAAAGAGTAACTGGGATAATACTTTACTGGTCTTTAAAAGCTAATGACCCTTATATAGAGGTGGTCTTTAATGCAGGGTGGACTGTACAGTCAAAACTTTATAGAATCTATAAAGCCAGTAAAAGTGACCTTTATGGGCAGGTGGCCCTTATATACAGGTTCAAATAACATGAATAAAGATCAACTAGGATAAAATTTTACTGGTCTTTAAAAGCAGCAGTTGGTCCTTATATAGAGGTGACCATTATGGGCAGGTGGCCCTTATATACAAGTTCAAATAACATGAATAAAGATCAACTAGGATATAATTTTACTGGTCTTTAAAAGCAGCAGTTGGTCCTTATATAGAGGTGACCTTTAAAGCAGGGTGGACTGCTCAGTAAAACCTGTCTATAGAGGTTACCTAAGGGAAGCACTAAAAGTGGCCTTTATGGACAGGTGTCCCTTACTGTACATACAGGTTCAAATAACATCAATAAAGAGCAATAGGAATAAAATTAACTGGTCTTTACAAGCAAGTAATAAAGAGCAACTGGGATAAAAATTTTACGGGCCTTTATGGGAAGGTAACCTTTATATAGAGGTGGCCTCTATGGGAAGGTGGCCTTTATATAGAGGTGGCCTTTATGGGAAGGTGGCCTTTATATAGAGGTAGCCTTTATGGGAAGGTGACCTTTATATAGAGGTGGCCTCTATGGGAAGGTGGCCTTTATATAGAGGTGACCTTCATGGGAAGGTGGCCCTCATATAGAGGTGGCCTTTATGGGAAGGTGGCCCTTATATAGAGGTGACCTTTATGGGAAGGTGGCCCTTATATAGAGGTGGCCTTTATGGGAAGGTGGCCCTTATATAGAGGTGGCCTTTATGGGAAGGTGGCCCTTATATAGAGGTGACCTTTATGGGAAGGTGGCCCTTATATAGAGGTGGCCTTTATGGGAAGGTGGCCCTTATATAGAGGTGGCCTTTATGGGAAGGTGGCCCTTATATAGAGGTGGCCTTTAACACAGGTTTGTTTTTATATACCAGTAGGTGACACTTTGTATATAACAGCTGTAAGTTGTAAAGTAAGTTATCCTGTTAAGTTTACGGTAGTTACTGTGTCAGGTGTTATATATTAGAATCATGTACATATATCGATTCACAAGTTTTACGTATATTTTGTAAAAAATTTAGACACACCTTGCCGTAATTATTAAGCCATTTGCTCATATGTGCATACAACCAATCACATATACAAGGAGGACCAGTTGGTCATATATTTTGTCTGACATATAACTTCTGGAATGTACTGCTGAAATGGGCAAAGTTGCTCCGACTGAAAGTATGTATTGTTTTTTAAATGGTTCTCTTACACACTTTCGTTTGTCACATTTTTAGGCTTGAATGACTTATGTAGTCTGACTGCCCCAATTGGCAAAGTTGCTTCAACCAAAAACTTGCATGCTTTAATTTAAGACTTTAAATTAAACACTTTATCATGTTAATAATACTAATTATTGATGCTTAGAGTGCTCACGTACTGACTTCGAAAAAAGAGTGTTTGTTATAAATAAAAGTATGTATGATGTATAAAATTCAAGCACAAACATAATATATATATATATATATCTGTTTTAAAATAAATTATTTGCGATATCTTTAAACAGGGCTTTATCTGGCTTGCATCTTTAGGGCAGGCTAAATTTAAAATGAAAAAAAGCTTGTTTTTTTCCAATATACATTATATGAGCTATTGAAAATATTAATTTACATGTGACCATGGAAAAAACAGTCAAATGAAAAGAGATAAGTTAATGTGAGACCAACAGGGGTTAAAAATTATGTGTTGTACTAGGAGGTCTTTTGCCTTTATTTTTGGCCCCACATAAGTTTTGAACGTCCACTGTATTGTCATTGAAAGGTTCATGTGCAAATATGTTATCATGTATAAAAAGTAACATTATCCTGGAAAAGTGGCAGGTCCATTGGACTTTTAAAAGTATAAATAGCAAGGGTCCTAACGAAAAATCAATAGGTCTGGGAATTTGAACCGAGGGAATTTTGAACCCAAACTTCAAGATAAGATTAAGAGAACTGTGGATACCATGTCTTACTTGGAAACCTCTGTTGATGAGTATATGACCTTGAGACAAGGTCAAGGTCATCCATTTTCTCTGGTATTGTCTATAGTTTGCTTCATAATTATAATGAATCTTAACGACACTTTTTTATCATGCAGTAGTTTTGGTTGGTTGAATGTTGTTTTATGTCAAATCAGCAGGTTTTTGTTGTGGGGCTGAGCTTGTCATATTGCTATAGTGTTGACAATATATAATAATAACAGCTTCATTCAGAGTGGTATGCTACCAGACTTTCTGGTTTGGATCTTTAAGCCTTATGGTAGAATGCTTGCTTTTCACCATGGATGGTTAAGTCCTCAGCAGCAGCTGTTACATTTTTAGCTACGTTGGAAGGATTTTTTTGCTTGCTTTTCGCCATGGATGGTTTAGTCCTCAGCAGGAGCAGTTACATTTTTAGCTACGTTGGAAGGATTTTTTTCTTTTAATCTTAAGAATAATCTAAACTCATGTGATGTGCGAGTTTGTGTTTTGTAATGGAAGGTCCAGGACCTTTTGCCTTTATTTTTGGCAGGTCCCACATAAAGTTTTGAAAGTCCAATATCAACATTGAAAGATCCATGTGCAATAATGTAATTGTATTGAAAAAGTAAAATTATTCTGGTAAAAATGGCAGGTTCAGCGGACTTTTACAATTTAAATATTAATGGTCCCCAGGTAAAATCAATAGGTCCCGGACCTCGGACCCAGGGAATATTGAACCCCTGTTGTGTGTTTCTAATCTGCTTAGTACTTCTGAGCATTTATGCTTTTTAGAGTGCTAGTGTCATGGTTTATTTTATCCCCCATGAAATATTTTCGTAGGATAATATTTCCGTGTGAAATTTGTTCCATGGATAATATTTTATAGGTAAATATTATCCATGGATAATATTTTACAGAATAAGCCATGATATTTCTTCCGCCGGATAGATTTTACTATGAAATTATATCCTCCCTGACACATTTTTACCCGGATAAAATTATCGATTACACTGGTCTACTTGCCCATATTTTTGCTAATAAACATCACGGACCATTCAGTCCTTCATGCTTGTACCAAGTCAACCATTAAAGCCTTACATTCTGTGTCAAGGAAAGACCCTTTTTACTTGAGGTTGACTGTTGCTGAACCTTATAAGTGAGCTTGAAGGCTTTAACACTTAGCCACTGTGCCCCCTACTTAATAAATTTGAAAAAATGGGGTTCGTCGCTGTACCAAATGATACCCTCTAACGTTTGTGCAGAACACTTATTTCCAATGGATATGGAATCACATGAGATGATGTTTTCCCACGAAAATGACGTCATTCCAGGAATCTGTGACATTGACATTTTCCAAAACGTTATGCACAATCGTTTAGAGGTATTGATCACGTGGTACAGGGACGAACCCCATTGTTTAAAAAAAATCATAGTGTTTGTACATCTTTAACATTTTTACTCAATTCTACCCCACATTTCACATTAACTTAAACATTTTTGTTATATGGTCACCATTTTCACACTCCTGTATCTTTAATTTAATTTTATTTAGGCGACGATAATTACCAAAAAGACGACTACAGTTCACTTTATGGTAAAAAGAACACAGTTAATATACTGTAAACGGTATATATTTTTGCGGTGTACTAATTTTCGCTTATTTCGCGGTCATTTGTTTTGAGCAAAAATTAATACGGAGTGAAAATTATATTACGCTTATTGTGTTATAGTGTATATTTTTAAAAAAATGCGAAAATTCAACTCCGCGAATATGTTTAAATTTCCTATACCACGAAAATAA
This sequence comes from Anadara kagoshimensis, assembly GCA_021292105.1. Taxonomy (NCBI): domain Eukaryota; kingdom Metazoa; phylum Mollusca; class Bivalvia; order Arcoida; family Arcidae; genus Anadara; species Anadara kagoshimensis. The sequence goes on along the minus strand of CM037859.1, from coordinate 15,388,895 downwards.
ATACACGCGAAATCAAATACGTTTACATTATAGTGGTTTAGACATTAGATATTAGGGATATTTTCACTAGCTAGCTTTCAGAGTCAGAGGTTATGGGTTCAAACCACACTTGGTACACTTCCATATTTTCCTAGATAGTTTTGTCTCCTGCCACAATTAAAGTAGAGTCTTTAGATTTGAGCGAGGTGATACAGCCCTCAAAGTGGTTTTCAAAACTAAGTGGCCAGCTGGCCACCAATTTAAATTATCAGGTGACCAGTGTAAATTCCAAATGGCCAGGCAAGCTTTTCTTCCAAATGAAGGAAAATTAAGGCAACTTTTAGGTATGGAGAACATTTTTAAAATTGACTTACAATCACTTACATACATCAGTTTTATTTATACCAATAATGATGCTGTAAAGTGTCCATCATATTTCTTAATTGGTAACAGTATCATAAAAATTCTGTAACACAGAAATAATATATGTTCTCTGGTCACAAAAGTTGAAATTTAAAGTGGACAACTGGCAAGTATTCACAAATTTTAGGTCACCAGACACAAGTCCAGGTCGATTTGGCCACCGTTTTAGTAGACAAAATTGAGGCCTGTGATAGCATTCAACTTTCCAAGTCTTTCAATTAAATCAAGTTTTGGGAAAGTGAAGGAAACTAGAATACCTGAAAAAATAAATCTGAACCTTAATCAAGTGAAGTACAGTCCATCCTGTCTTAAAGGCAACCTGTATATAAGGGCCACCTGATCATAAAGGCCAGTCAAATTGTATCCAATTGTTCTTTGTTCATATTATTTTAACCTATATATAAAGGTCACCTGCCCATAAAGGCCTCTTTTACTAGTTCCCTTGGGTGGCCTTTATAGACAGGTTTGACTGTATACAAATAAACCTATATATAGATGTGTCATATAATTTTTTGCACATTTTTAAATATTTTTATACTCCATGCAAACTAGTTTGTGGGGTTATGTAGGAATCACCATGTCTGTCTGTCTGTCTGTCTGTCATTTGGTGTAAAATCGTGTCCTGACCATATCTCATAATTGCTTTGGATGACTGTCCATAAAACTTCACATTAATAATCTTCATGGTACAAAGATGTGTCATGACTACGGTAAAACATTAAACCCATGATGTTGTGGGCAAGGGGTATTTGGCTCTCAAGCGACAGTTCTAGTTTTATTTATCAATATGTGATGTACAGTTAATCTCCATTCATTGCCACCATTTGTTCAGGAAGATATGGGGATTATTAAGTGGAAAAACATAGACAAAATGGATTTTGGAACTTCTAAGAAGCATGGCAATAACAGGTGGCTAAAGTTATCAAGGGGCATTATAACCAGGTTTTACTGTATATTAATATCAGTCTACTGTATGATTTTTATACCCCTGGAAACTGTTTTTAGGGGGGTATATAGGAATCACAATGTCTGTCTGTGCATCCGTCTGTCTGTACATGTAAAATAGTGTCCGAGGCATATCTCTTAATTGCTTTGGATGACTGTCATAGAAATTCACATGAATAATCTTCATGGTTCAAAGTTGTGTCATGACCTTGAACTAAGGTCATATTGGAAAGTTCAAGGTTTCAGGAAAACATTAAACCCTTGTAGATGTTGGGGGCAAGGGGTATTTAGCTCTCAAGAGACTGTTCTAGTTCAGTTTGAAGTGAAGTAATGGATGTTTTATTCCCAATTCAATAGTACAGTCCAACCTGCCTTAAAGACAACCTCTATATAAAGGCCACCTGCCCATAAAGGTCAGTAAAATTGGATCCATATGGTTCTCTCTTCATATTATTTGAACCTGTATATAAAGGCCACCCGCTCAAAAAGGCCATTTTTATTGGTTCCCTTGGGTGGCCTTTATATACAGGTTTGACTGTATTTCACTTATATTAATGTGGCCAGTTCAGGGATAGAGGATACTCTAAGCCATTGTACTCAGATAAAACCACTGACCTTACGGTAAGCAGACTGACAAAGTTTCTCACACAGAGATCTTCCCGAGTGGGATTTGAACCCAGTTGGTGAGAGGTGTTGTGATCTTAAAGCATGTGCTTAAATCAATTTTATCATTATATGTTAAAACATAATCCGGCAGAGAGTGTATAAACATGGGTATTGTAGCACAATATTTTAATTAATATACAAAAAAACCCATACCAATCTGTGTTCAATCACCATCCAAAAGCAAAGTTAAAACTTTGCAATGGGCAAAATAGGTAAAACACATGAACTTTCATTAGGGAAATGAGGCCGGGTTCTCCGAAAGGGTAAGCACCTCCTGTTTTGCTAGCTACACCTGCCATGTGTTTAATCGAAATTGGGAATTAAAGGAACTTTGGGACGTCAAATAAATCCAGAATAATTTTGAATACAGAGACATCATACTTATCAACCAGAAGGGTAAGCACCTCCTGTTTGGCTAGCTACACCTGCCACGTGTGTGTAATCAAAATTCGGAATGAAAGGAACTTTGGGACGTCAAATAAATCCAGAATAATTTTGAATACAGAGACATCATACTTATCGACCAGAAGGGTAAGCACCTCCTGTGTGGCTAGCTACACCTGTCACGTGTGTGTAATCAAAATTCGGAATGAAAGGAACTTTGGGACGTCAAATAAATCCAGAATAATTTTGAATACAGAGACATCATACTTATCGACCAGAAGGGTAAGCACCTCCTGTTTGGCTAGCTACACCTGCCACGTGTGTGTAATCTAAATTCGGAATTAAAGGAACTTTGGGACGTCAAATAAATCCAGAACAATTTTGAATACAGAAACATTAAAATTGACAAAATTGTGATGACGGCCTTAAAACTTTTTTAGGGCCATTATAACCCTAGGCTTGTAATATCCCTGGGTTAACAATTTATTTATAAGCATCTTACTTCATTGTATAAAGGTCCCAATGTAATAAATCATATTGTGAATGTATCTTTGTCAGGGTTCAAAATTAAGTGTGCAATTGTGCTAAATATGTTTGTGGCAGGCGATATATATTAAGTGACTAGTCATTCTTAAGTGTGAAAAATAAAAACTTTGATTAAATATGGGAGCTGTTGGTGTTGGCTTTGTTCTACAAAATTTCCTAATAATGATTCAAACCAGACATTTAAATTACGAAATGCAAAATAATGCAAAATATTTTACTGCTATAATTGTTATGGCAAAACTTGCGTAGTTCTAGGTTGTTTGAATGTTGCATAAAGTCACATCAGCAATTTTTCAGCTATTTGCAACGAGAACTATTTCATTAATCTCTAAGGATTAATCTATGAACAAGTTTATGTATGCATGTGAAGTGGGAGTGTGTTGTATGGTCTCCCTTGTACTAGCACACACTCAGGGCGACTTTAAAATGCTAGCTCACAGAGTAAGTATGCCACCGACAAGCATACCATTCCCCCATTTACATTATACTGATACCAGGTGAACCAGTAAAGGCCAACAGCAAGGAAAATTCACTTTCCCACATGTGGTCTGAGCGGGGCTTGAACTCGCAGAGGTGAGATACCCTGGATTTGTAGACTTACATCTTATCCATCAGGTGACCGCAGCCTGCAAAGTTCTAGGGATTCAGCACTTAAGGCCTTTGCAGTTTTTAGCACCCACCTAAAAGACATATTTGTGATCCCTATTTGTGACTTTTTCTAATGGTAAAACAAGATCCCATTCCTATAAAATTGTATGCAACAAAAACACTGCTGTTACAAAATAATTTTTTATAAAAATGTAATTATTTTCCAGATTAATGAACAAAAAATTATAACGAATAATTTTATGATGATACACTTCACTTCTAAAAGGGAAATAATCGTTAATTTTGCGATGTGTGCGGAATTAGTTAATTTATTCGGAACAGGTGTTGCCAAGACTATTATGTACTGGTATGTTCATACAAGGATATTTTGGAATTTTTCCAAAAAATATTCTATTATTCTGTTATTTCTATTTATGAAAAAATTGATTTTATTTTATTATAAATGGATAAGTTAAAATATAAAATGTAGATCTCATAATGTTTTTGTGATGTTGAGTAGGAATTGAAAAAATTTTTTTATTGATTATCAATGATTATTGAAAAATGATCAAGATTTTCATAATGATTATCGGAAATGAATCAGTAAAATTTAAATAAAATCAAGAATAATTTATCACCATTTAATCAGAAGATTAAAATTCTGTCATGATTTATGTTATTGATGGGTTGTATTAACAGTAAAGATTCATTGCCACTATTTTCAGATGTCTCGGTGGCCAAGTGGTCTAAAGAATGCTTTAGCATCACAGTGATTCTCACTGCCTTGGTTCACATCCCACTCGGAACATATTCTAGTGTGAGAAAAATGTGTCAGTTCCCTTGATGAAGGTTTTTTCTGGGCACTCTGGCTTCCTCCAACATCTGTGAACTGATTGCCTCGGGATAAGTAAAGAATCTTGACTGGGGTGTAAAACACCATTACTCTACTCAAATTCAGTATTTGTTAAGTCAGGATTTGACCTTATAAAAAAGGTTTGGCAATAAAATCAAGGAAACAAGTTTTACTGTAGAGATAAGTGAGGTGGCAAAGTTATTGAATGACATTTGAAAGAAGATTTTGTATCATAAATCAAAATAAACCCTTGTAGGCGTTGTATGTGTTCCATCATTGTTGATGACGATTCTTGGTACCCAATTGTTTTTTTATCACTGCTTTGCAGTCATGATAGTTTCTTTCTATTGTTTTGTCATTTTCTGGAACAACTTACAAACCTTTTTAGCATTAATCAGATCGGCAGGCAGTGGTAGTGTGTTTTTTAGGATGGTATATTAATTTACATTTTTGCAGTCATTCTAGCTGAAAATTAAATTTTATGCTATCAGTAATGCCAAGATTTACCTTGTTGCAAACCTTGCATCTTCACTTTGCATCTCCTTTGAAAGATTATGTTTACAAGATCTTTTTCTTGCAATGATTTATCAATAAAATAAGAGGGGTATTGATGACAGAACATGTTGAAATGGGTTTTAAATTGAATTGCTGTATTTTGTATTGCAAGAATTAGAATCGGTCACACAAATCATGTAGTTGAATTTTTTCTTTAAACCAAGAAAATTGAGTGGATTTGAGTAATGGTGTTTAACCAGTCAAGAATATTTCACTTTTATCTAAATGTCACCAGTTGTAGGCGAAGGTGCAGAAATTTTGCCTGTGTTGCACTGATGGCATTATACAGCAGGGTTCTTTTATGCCATGCCTACATGTTACACAGGATCTCATTTATTTTAAGTTCCCATCTGAAAGAATTGTGACTTTCATTTGGTAATGCTGAGTGTTTGGCGAAAGAACAGTTACTACCCACTTTCAAGTCTTGGGTCAGACCCAGTTGGGGTTCGAACCCATGACCACCCAGCTACAGAGCGAGCACTTTACCAACTAAGGTACTGCAGTGGTTCAGGAAAATTGAGCTCCATAAATATAATTGATTTCACAACAAATTTAATACATAGGTTTGAATTTCTTCAACTTCATCTATAGTACTCTTCACTAGGGAAGTAGATGAACCGCACCACCTCCCACTAATGAAGCGAGCGCTCTACCAACTGAGCTACCAAAGTGGTTCAGGAACAAATATAAATGATTTTGCAGTAAATTTAATACATAGGTTTGAATTTCTTTAACTTCACCTGTAGCAGTTTTTACTAGGAAGTGGAATCTATTCCTTTTAATCGATCCGTCTTATCAAACTACTACAAGGGGTAAAATAATTATCTCCTTCTAAGTTTACATTTTGTCATGTAAAAAGGCTTAAGGTGTCCAAAATTGTGTTAAATTATCTAATGTAAATAAAGTTTATCTTTTACCGTCAAAGAATTCTATTTAGGCTACATTGTGTACAACTAATAAAAACATTTAAAACCATGGAAACATCATTACATGACTGTCAATTTTTGATTGATATAATGTTTTAATGTCTATCACTTTAAGATTTGCTCTGTCCTTCATGGGAGTGGGGGTGGGGTGGGGAAGAACTAGCCTTTAGTAGCACACCTGGCTTATGGTTTACAGGGCCTCTCAGGTTCAGGTCCCACTTAGATCTTGCATGTGAAGTTTTACTCTGTCCTTTATTGGTATAAGGGATGTACCTTTAATTGCGCTGGCTTGTGATTTACAGGACCTCTCAGGTTCAGGTCCCACTTAGCAGGTTTCACATGTTAAGTTTTACTCTGTCCTTCATTGGCATAAGGGATGTACCTTTAATTGCACTGGCTTATGGTTTACATGGCCCCTTAGGTTCAGGTCCCACTTAATTAGCAGATCTTACTCTGTCCTTCGTTTGAAAAAGGGGCCTTTAGTGCCACAGCTGGCTTATAGATTACAGGGTTTCTCAGGTTCAGGTTCCAATTAGCAGATCTTGTTGGTTACTTTTACTTAAAGGTTGGTGAAGTACTCTGGTTTCCTCAACCATCCCTGTACTGACTTCCTTGGTTTAAGTGAAAGAATCTTGACTAGGGATTAAAACAACATTACTCTACTGCACAAACAGGCTTTAGTTTGTTAAATTTGTGTTAAATTATCTAATTTATCTTTTACTTTCAAAGAATTCATTATTTAAACAACATTGTGAACAACTTTTGATTGATATGATGTTTTAATGTCTCTCATGGTATTTTTCTCTGTCCTTCATTGGTATAAGGGACCTTTTATTGCACTGGTTTATGGTTTAAAGAGCCTTTCAGGTTCAGGCCCCACTTAGCACATCTTGTTAGTTAGTTTTGCCAAAAGGTTGATGAAACACTCTGGTTTCCTCCACTATCTCTGAACTGACCTCATTGGTATAAGTCAAAGAATCTTCACTAAGGCATGAAACACCATAACTCTATTCCAGTCATTTCATAGAATACAAATTGACCTAACCATTACTAATATCAATTAAACTTAACACTCCATGTTTGCCAAACACCACCACCCTGACCTATACCATTTAATAATGTACCACATTTACTTCCCAACTCCCCCACTACCATCTTGACACCATCACCACCTATAGCACATATTCTCTTTCAGACCTCTACTTGGAAAAACCATGAAAAAACTACTAACTATCATGGCATGCACATAGCAACCCCAACATCACCACTACCACCACCCATACAGCACTTTCTCCACAACACCTTCACCAGTCTAACATCAGCACTTCCACTACCAACACCTCTACTTCACCATCATTGCACCACCATTACAACCCCAACATCGCCACTGTCACCACCACCACCTGTATAACACTTTTTTCCAAACAGCTCCACCAATCTAATATCTCCACTTCCACCTTGGCACCACAGCACCACCTATACAATACTTTCCCCAACACCTTTTCTACCACCACTTACACAAAACCATGACAACGTATATTGCATGCTTAGCAATGTTATGTCATTATTGCATGTAAATTGATCAATAATTGGTCCAATTGTGTATTATGTCATGCTTATTGCACACACTGACAAAACTGATTTCACATCCATATGTAAATAAATTACTTAATTGTGTATGCCATACACTGACAAATAGACTTTGCATCCATATGTAAATTAAATGTTTGAATAACGGCAGAACTAATAATATGGACTTAGTCACAGCATGTTTTATTGACAAAGGACATAAATCTTATCATTCAACTGATGTTGCTGGTAATTGTCGTAAAATCAATAAATGTGAATAAACATGATGTTTGTAACTGAAAAATGTACATTGTTATGTAATTTGTACTACACAGCTTGACATCTGTCAATGAGGATATGTAGGCTGAATTTTTATTCCGTCTCTTGATTGATTGATTGAATGAATGAATGATATCTAAATTGATTGGTTGGTTAGGTAATGATTGATGGATTGATCGATTAGTTGCTGATTGATTGATCAATTGTTTGATTGATTGGTTGGTCAGTTGCTTGGTGGGTGGTTGTTTGATTGGTTTGTTGGTGGTTGGTTGGTTCGTTGGTTGGTTGATTGATTGATTGATTGATTGATTGATTGATTGATTGATTGATTAATGAGTGGTTTATTGATGGATGAGTGGTTGGATTGGGGGTTGGTGGCCATGATGGGTGGTTTGTTGGTTGGTTGAATGGGGTTTTACTTTCCTGTCAAGAAAATTTTACATGGATTGATTGTTGGGTTGGTTGGTTGCTGGATTGATTGATTGATTTTTCTAGTTGGTTGATTGATTGATTGGTTTTTCTACTTGATTGATTGATTGATTGATTGATTGGTTAGTGGTTGGTGGGTGCATGGGTTGGTTGGTGGGTGATTGGTTGGTTGACTGGTTGATTGCTTCATTGGTTGGTTGTTTTGTTAGTTGGTAGGTGGGTTGATTAGATGGTTGGTTGATAAATTGATTTATTGAATGGGTTTTGATGTGCCATTCAAGAATATTTCACTTATATTGAGATGTTGTCAGCTTTAGGTGAAGTGGCAGGAATTTTTACCTTTGCAGTGTGTTCAGGACAATATGCAGGGAGGGTTTTAAAATATCAGTTTTAAGGGCTTTCAGAAGAACCTAGTGACTTTCATTTTTAAATTTCCAAGTGCTTGGCAAGACCAGTCAATACCTATTTTCAATTTATTGTCAGACCCAGTTCTGGTTTACTAAACCTGACCTCCCACATACAGAGAGAGAGTTCTCAACAAACTGAGCTACTCTACTGAAAGTGTGCAAGTAGGATCTTGAAAAATGAACTGAAAATCACCAGTCACTGGTCAAAAACCTTAAAGGCCAAGATGACCTGTGTCCAGGTCAATCAATCAATTTATTGTTGTAACATATTGCAGCGGCAGAAGTTCAATTAACTTCATCTTAAGTTGGTGACATCTTGATATAATTACATGTATAATGAAATAATCTTAACAAGAAATCAATATAATCAATCAATCTTAGTAATATAACTCAAATTCTGTAATCTTGAAATATTTGTATGAATATTAAGATACATTTTTCATTTAATAAGGTACAGTAAAACCTTGTTGTAATGCTCCTCGATAACTTTGCCACCTCACTTATCGCCACACTATTTTGAAGTCCCAAAATCCATTTTGTTTATGTTTTTCTTTATCAGCCTCCTCCTATTTATTGCCAAACCCCTTTATAACGCCAAAATTTGACAGAACAAATGGTGGCAATGAATCGAAGTTTTTACTGTATATTGCTAAGTGGGAGAGTATGTGCTATGTTCAGTTAAGAGTTCACTTATTGGATATTTTTTAGGTGAAATGATAGAGCCCTTGCATTACAAACAGGCAACCTGAGTTCGATTCTCAGCATTAGGGGAGGGAATTTTTTATCTCCTGCCTTATGAAGAAAGAGGGGGATATTAAATTTGTGTTTCTGTCCAGAATTCTTTTCTGCGCAAATTCTCCAAAACTATGAAGAAATATTTCATGAAACTTGGTGCAAAGCATCAACATTAATATAAATGTGCCTTTCATTAACCCAAATTGGTTTAATCATTTTCCTGGGAGTTATGGCCCTTTTGAGCAGAAGTGTAAATAGCAAACAAGAACAAGATCCTAATTCACTGACTTTGCTTGTTTATTTAAAATCAATATTATACAGACATGCTATTTGGATATTTTTAAAGAGAAGAATATTATGTAACTACACAATTTGATATCTGCTATATTTATAGGGGTTTGGAGAAATTGCATGTGCATGCCTTGATAATTTTGCCATAAAAAGTCATCATTTAATGCCTCTGGCCTTTTAGGTTGTGAAGTCTACTTCTTTAATTATTTTCTTTTATAAGTGTCAAACTATGTTATAGTGTCAAAATCTGATTGAGCAAATGGTGGTAATGAATAAAGATTTTACTGTATATATATACATGTATATATATATTTGTCACCCTTCGAAGAAATTTCTCGCATAGCGATTGGTTAACTTGGGTACATGGAACTATGTTCGGAAATCTGCCGTGGTACATGAACGCACGCGACGTTTAGCGGTAAAAGAGATGTAACTTGTACATCGCTGACGTCTAGTTACAGTAAACAAACATGGTGACAACGTACGCAAATAACACAAAATACGAAATGGAAGTTAAAAAGATCCAACTGGTTACGCTTTGAAGGGTGACAAAAACGTTATACAGGGTTTTGGCAGGTTACACGGCCCCATGTACCCCGTCAAAGATTTATGTACCCTGAGCCGCAAGCCTGTATAACTTATAATATATATATACTGTAGTGAGAATTAATATACAGAGCTGCCAATCCCTTTTTGTGTAATTGCAGGTTACAACTGCATCGCACACTTCTAATTACTCCAATTTGCTGAAATTACAAGTGGATTTGAGTGTTATATAAACACTGCAAATCCTCAAACTCTTAGGTCAGTCCCCTCTCGGCAGGTCAGCAGGAATTCAACTGTAAATGCAACAGATCGAACCCTTGAGTTGTGAGTCAGTTGGCAGTACTGAATATATATATATATATATATATATAAATTGGAGATTTCTTATCTGTATATAATTACGATTTTATTGATATTCTTGTCATATGGAATTGAATACATTTAGATACATCTGGTAAATCACAGGTCTGCTTAGGGAATATAAAGAGAGCTTTATAATATAAATGGGATGTCACAATGGAAAACTTACATAACCCTTTATTTAAGCTTCTTGATAAATAAAACCCAAAAATCTACATAAAAACAATAAATAGCCTGCATTTTGCTTACGAATAGCAGTGAGAGCCTCAGAGTCTGACTTGGTATCCTCGGGTGGACAAATGGTCTATGTGCCATGTAAAAATACAGATCACAGTATTCTTCATTACTTGGGTTTCAATTTCACTTGGCCAAATCCTTATGTAAGAAAGTTTGGCAGTTTTCTTATGGAAGATTGGTGGTTTTCCTTGGGCATTTCAGTTTTTTCAACCATCATCCCAGAACTGACTGCCTCGATATAAGTTAAAGAATCTTGACTGGTGGGTTTTACTTCATTACTCCACTCTATTCCACTAACAGATAGTAGCCTGCATACATACATGCATCCGTCCCTCCCACCCTCCATCCCTCCATCCATTCATGTTATAATGTAAAATGACAGTCAGCAATATTAGACAAAACAAGCAAGGATTTCAAGTAATTATGCAAGAGATTTTTTTATCACAACTGGGAGACATTTTTCATGAAAATACAATGAAGTTTATTGACAAATTAATGCCATGATAAATGCCAAAACTGAATACATGAATAAAATAACATAAAAATAAACAGATGTAACTTTAGCAGAATTAGCTTTGACATTTTACCAAACGTTTTAGATGAATACCAATGTTTTTTTTTAATCCAATGAATATCCCAGATGTGATCTTTTAGTAGAGTGGAGTAATGGTGTTTTACGCCGCATTCAAGATTCTTTCACTTATATTGAGGCGGTCAGTTTAAGGATGGTGATGAAAACCAGAGTGCCTGAAGAAAACCACCAACCTTTGGTTAGTAAAATGACAAACTTTCACACACTAGGATCTGCCCTGAGTGGGATTCAAACCTTGGTGGGAGAGGTGCTGTGATCCGTAAGCGGTGGCTTTGGAACACTCAGACAGTTAGGCTCCGGAGTCTCAGATATGGTCTTTGTAATCATGTAAGTATTATTCAGAATCCAGTGGCGGATGAAGGGGGGGGTTGGGTTGGGTTGGGTTGTGGGGGTTGCAACCCCCCCCCCCCTTTGAAAAATTTAAAAAAAAAAGAGAGAGAGAGAGCTTTTTTCTTGGTCCCCATCGGGGCTCTGCCCTAGACCCCTCATCTCTGGAAGCTCGCATCTAGCATTGATATAATTCTCAACCCTCCCTTTCCAAAAATCCTGGATAATTCTCAAATCCCCCTTTCAAAAAATCCTGGATCCACCCTTGGAATCGCCACCTTTATGATCACATTAAGTGCCTCTGATCACCTACGTATGAATCCCGCTCTTGCATATCCTGTTGTTAAAAAGATTGTCATTTCTTTTTCCATAGGTCAGTGGTTTCACTCAGTCTCTTCCCAACACTAAAACCAAATCCATTTTTATTCCTCACCATGATCAGCTGTACTTCTTCCACTAAATTGAAATGGTGGAGGTAGCCATAGTTATCTAGAGAAAATCACTGGTATTTGGCAAAATAATAGAAAAGAAAAAATGTGGTACAAAAACAAGAACCTGCCAACTAGAAGAAGAGGCTTTATGATTCTGAAAATACTATAGAGTTATCTCCCTTAGTATATACAACTTATATATATATGCACATGCATCTTTGTGGTTTTTCACATCTTAAAACCTATTCCTAATTGGAATGATGTGAAATAATATATTCATTTAAGAATTATTTCGATATTGTATGAGGAACTTATAAAAGATTTCAGATGGTTTTGATTTTGTCATAAGGAAAAATATAAATATTGAAAAACATACAAAAAAATCTTTAGTACAGCAGTAGGACTTATCATTTGGGGTCACTTGAGTAGAGGTTTTAGTTGCAACTTTGTCACAGATAAACATTTTTAGTGCATTGCTTTATCAAACCATAGATTTATATTTTTTGTTAAATTTTCAAGATGACTTAATTGTAAGTTGTAAGAGTTGTAGACCAGGGATTGAACCAATGATCCCATGACTCTCTAGGCAAGTGCTATACCAACTGAGCTTATCAGACAGCTATATTCCTGTTTTTGAGAGTACTATCTCTTTATGAATGAAATTACCTCAGAATCAAGATAGGGGTGTTTTAGAGCTGGTGTTGTCTCAATATATCTAAATATTGTTTAAAAAAGAATCAATCAGTGTTTTTCATTGTGATATAAAACTAAAAATCTAACATATTATATAGAATGAGATATTTTAGCTGGTGTTGTTTTGATATAAAGGAAATTACCTGAATTTGATACTACTGGTTCAGTAGTTGTCATGGTGATATGAAAGTATCATACAGATAGAGATATTTTAACTGGAGTTGGCACAATATAATAAATAAGTAGTTGTCATGGTGATACAAAACTAAAAAGTAGTTAAAGATATGAACTGGTGTTGTCCCAATATAAAGGAAATTACCTTAATTTGAAATAAAACAGGTTAAAGCAGTGGTTGTCATGGCAATATAAAACAGATGTTTGAGGTGGTGTTGTCTTAATATAAAGGTTGATATAAAACAATCAGTGGTTGTCATGGTAATTATATATTTATGTATTTCTATGATTATTACAGTAAGCTTCCAGCCATATAAATACACATTATTAATGATAAATACTTAAGTACTCAATGTCAGTCAGTCAGTTAGACTGTCAGACTTTATATTGGTACATGTAGTACAAAATATACTGATATAATTTATATACATATAGGTTACATTAAGGATATATGATATATATATAATCTGGTTGCTGCTGATTTATATTTTAATGCAATGAATAAAATTGTATCTCCCTCTATCTCTCTCTCTCTTTCTCTCTCTCTCTCTCTCTCTGTGTGTTTAGATTTTTTCTCCATTTGGTTGCATATGAATGCATGTAGCTCAGGTAGAGTGTGAGATGCTAGATTATGAGTTTGGGTTTGAACCCCCATCAGGAGCATGTTGAGTCTACCGCAAGTTACTGTAACCACAAATTACATGCTGCTGACTTAACAGGTGTCAGGATAATGTATCAAGGGTGCAGCAAATTATGCAACTACTGTTTTTGTTATCTAATACCTAAAATTCATCATTTAGTATATAAAAGCAAAGCAGACATGCCTGTCGTGCACACATTGCTATTGCATAGTGTGCTCAGGCGGACACTAGCTCTACAGTGCAAAAATTTAAACAAGCTGATTTTAGTTAGGTTTTATGATGGTGTCTAATTTATTGATTCTAAGCAAAACAGATTTAAAACATTCAAAACAATCTCCGTACAGAGGAAAGCATATCTTGAAAGATCCATCCTTATGACATCATTTTAAAATTTTAAAAAGTCAATTAAAAATTTAAATCCAGTACATGTTATTTTTTCAAATACTGTCCTGAAATATTTTGGATAAAAAGTGCCATGTTCATCCATACATAACATGACTGTAATGATGAGTATCATTAACCTGTCACACAGACTGAATATATATATGCTACTTGTTGGATGTACTGGTGTAGGCCAACAACATTGACCTGTCTGTTTGACCTTTAAGTAAAATAATTAAAATAGATGAGCTAATTTATATATTTAGTGTCCTACATGATTAATTTGTCTACATTATAAGAAACACTAAGCATGAACACTTTTGAATCCTAATATTACCCATGTATTGGGTGGACCCACCTATATGAATCTTTCTTATGAAAGGTCAAGTGGACAGGTCAATGTTGTTTGTTTATATGTAGAGATTTTTGTTCAGTTGACAGTGCCTTAGAAACAGACTCAGCTTCCCTGCTAGGATCAATGGCCTAATGGTTATTGGAAGCCTTTGTTTAAAATCACTAAATGATACTACACCTGCATGTAGTCATGAATTAGCAGTTTGAATGTGTAGGGTGACCTAATTTTCTCACGGATATTTAAATTCCTGTGGATTTCCCCCTCAGGGGATCTGACTGTCTATCTACTACCACTACTACACTCACGATGGCCTTTAGTAGCGATCCCAAGTATGACAGTGAAAACGTTAATGACAAGCTGTTGTCCCATGATGATGCAAACAGGGGCATGGAGTTAACAAACAAAAAAGAGGATACTGTTTATTTAGGGGGCTGGGAGAAAATCAGTAGGGCTACTTATGAAGCAGAAATTGAGACAGAGGTGGGACTGGATACCGTTGATTCTAAGGATGAGGTGGATTACGGTTTGTATATAAAAGTTGTTTATGTTTATATATCGTATAGATAATTTGTGTACTAACAGTTTGTCATGCCGGAAATTGTTTACTTGTGTTTGTTTACTTAAGTTATATATATGTAACAAATTTACAGTTGATGTACAAATAATAAAGGAAAGTGTCTCACACATGTATATATATATACCCCATACTAGCCTTATCTATGATATATATATACAGGTATACAGGTTAGGGATACCCTTAAATTTAACTTTATAATCAGACAAGTTTAACCTGGCTTGCTGACCTGTGATAACAGAACTTTCAGGGTTTACTTTATAAATAGACAAGTTTAACCTGATTGGCCGACCTTTGATAACAAAATTTTCAGGGTTAATTTCCAATTAACGGTAATAAAATTTAACCAGGCTTGCTGACCCTTGATTACTTTAAGGGTTTACTTTATAAAAAGACAAGTTTAACCTGACTGACTGACCTTTGATAACAAAATTTTCAGGGTTAATTTACAACTACCGTAATAATGTTTAACCAGGCTTGTTGACCCTTGATTACTTTCAGGGTTTACTTTATAAATAGACAAGTTTAACCTGTCTGGCTGAACTGATGTGATAACGGAACTTTAAATAAAAGATATTAATAGTATTATTAGAATTAATGGAAATTTTATAAGGGTGTGGCTAAGTTATGTAATACATTAGAGATTATGGTATATCTTTCAGTATACTTTTTTCTCTTGAAATGGTTTTTTGATTTCATTTTTTTAGACATACATTGTAATTATATATTTTCAAAAGACAAAGAAAACATTTGAATGAAAGTTTTTTCATTAAGTGAATTTGTAGTTTAATGAAACTGAGATTGAAATGAATTGTTTAAACACTAAATTAATAGTTTTTAATTGAAGGCAATAAATGAATTTAAACTTTGACTATTATTTTCGTTCAATTCATCGAGAATTGGCACAAATAGTGACTGCACACAGTCCAATTCAATGAATCGAACAAAAATAACAGCCAATGCTTATAATTATAAATTTTGTTAAGTTCAAACATTGAAATTATTTTTTTTATTATGCAATAAGTTATCATCAAACTGTTTTGATTGATACATCAGGCTTACTTGATTGTGACATCATTAACTGCATTGAGAGCCAAATTGAACAGAATTATCCAATCAAAACACTAGATATTTACAAAATTTATTTATTAAAATTTGGTGTAAAATGATATCTGTATTAAGGACACTGTTTGTCTATATATAATATAATTGTTTGTACATTCAATTACTGTCTGTAGAGTGGGGTCATGGATTTCTTCACATATATCAAGGTGGTCAGTTCTTGTATGGTGTAGCAAACCAGAATACTGGTACCAAACTTTGGCAAGCAAACAGTGAAATTTTCTCCTACTAGGAATTGACGTATCGCCGACCACGCCCACAATGTTCCGACACTGGCCGCCATCAAGGTACCAAAGCAGCGTCATGGCAACTAGTGTCAGTGACGTCATTAAATGGCGCTATTCAGGCCGAGTTTTCATTCTTTTTTGCGTGTAAATCAAGCATCCGGCCATTTGAGGGAACATTGTGAGCATGACCGGCGATACGTTAATTGTTCCGATTGGGATTCTTACTGAGGAAGTGAGAGGTGCTTTAAACTCTAGACATGTGCTTACGACCACTTGGCAACCAAGGCCCTCGCACTGTTTTAGACAAATGCATGTGGCACCGTTTATTGTACATCAGGCTCATGATCTAAGGGTTGAGGGTTTCAATCCTATTGGGACATATATGTTATGACCTTATGCAATTGATGTCTTGGTGAAGTGGCTCACAGCACTTAAAATTGGTCCTAAGTACGTACACTTAAATTGTGCAAATTAGACCTCAGTCCTAGTGTGATTAGCAAACTATTAAGTCAGCATAGAATGTGTGTGTGTGTGTGTGTGTGTGTGTGTGTGTGTGTTAACCATGTTATACAGGACAGGAAAATCATGTAGAGTTTGTTCACCTGTTTACCTTGCTCTGACCTGATGTAGATAAAATATTGACCATGCCAGAATATTGTGTATTACATGAAAATGGTGGAGTAATCAACCTAATTAGTGCATTCACCCAGTTGTGATAATCACCAAAACCAACATAGAACATCCTTCATTTAAGGTAAAAAAATGTTTGGAATTTCCCTTTCTTATTTTCTCAAGTTGAGTAATGGTGTTTAATGCCCCAGTCAAGAATATTTCACTTATATTGACACGTTGCCAGCTATAGGCGAAAGTGCAGAAATTTTGCCTGTGCGTTGCGCTAATGACATTATACAGCAGGATTCTTTAGCATGCCAAGCCCACCGTGACATGGGACCTTGTTTATTTTATGTTCCCATCGAAAAGAATCGTGACTTTCATTTCATAATGCAGAGTGCTTGGTGAAAGAACAGTCACTACCCACTTTCAAGTCTTGGGTCAGACCCGGCCGGAGATCGAACCCACAACCTCCCACTTAGGGAGCGAGCACTCTACCAACTGAGTTACTGCAGAGGTACTTTTCTCAAATTGACAATAAAATAACAATATTTTAGGTTTATACAATGCAATAGGAGAACATCTTATTTTGGGTAAAAAAAATTTGAATTTCTAATTCTAATTTTCACAAACTAACATTAAAAATTCAAATTTAGCCCTAATAAATCTTCAAAAACTTTTCCGTATGAAAGAAGTGGGCCAATTTTTGTTAAATTCAGGGTTAATGTATCTTATTTATGCAGCTAATTTACATTAAATTTATCAATGCACTTAAAATTTTTTGTATATATTATAATAATATTAAAACTAATGACTAATATTTTCACTTTCTTGGTTGGGAGATCATAAGTATATGACTTGCCTTCTATACTAGTATATAATGATTAAGCAATATTGCTACCTGGTCCTGAGATGAAAGTTTTTACATGTACCAGTAATTACATTAAAATTGTCTATAGAAACCTTTTTATAAAAACCAATAAAGGGAACCAGTATCGGGTCCTGGGGGGGGACAGTTTTGATAGTATAATGATATTTAAATTTTCTATAAAGAAAAAAAAACACCTTTTTATGAAGACCACCAAAGGTTGGTTGGTTGGTTGGTTAGTTGGTTGAATGTTGCTTAACGTCGCATCAGCAATTTTTCAGCTATTCACGACGAGAACTATTTAATTAATCTCTATGGATTAATCTATAAACAATTTTGTTTATGCATGTGAAGTGCGAATGTGTTGTATGGTCTGCCTTGTACTAGCGCGCACTCAGGGCGACTTTACCGTGCTAGCTCACAGAGTAAGTACGCCGCAGACAAGCGTACCACTCCCCCAGTCCATTATACTGATACCAGGTGAATCAGTAAAGGCCAACGGTAAGGAAAATTCACTTTCCCACATGTGGTCCGAGCGGGACTCGAACTCACAGCGGTGAGATACCCTGGATTTGAAGACTGACGTCTTATCCATTAGGCCACCACACCCACCAAAGGGAACAAATACCTGGTGACAGTTTTTACGGACACTTGTATTAAAAATTTTTATTATAAACCTTTTTACAAACCGCTAAAAGAGTGGAGTGGAGTTGAGTAATGGAGTTTTGTGCCCAGATCAAGATTCTTTCACTTATATAGAGTCAGTTCAGGAGTGCCCGGATAAAACACTGACCTTAAGGCAAGCAAACTGATAAACTTTCTTCAAATAGTAAATGTCCCAAGTGGAAATCAACCTAGACTAAGAAGCTCAGGCACTGTGCATCTTAAATGCACTCTTTTAGATCACTTGGTCACTTAGGGCCCAGTGATTTTGTTACATTTTGAAAAAAAAACTATCTTCTGCTTTAAAGATTGGGAAAGTTGAAGTTCTCAGATCTAGTAAACTGCATTATGATATGCTTGCAATAGCAAGTATTTTCAGTGAAAAGACACTATCTGATTGTTTTAATTTAATTTTCCAGTACATGATGTCATCACTGTTATTTTTTGGGAATTGGGGGAGGGGGGGGGGGGTTAAAAGGACCCATTTCTTAGATATAATGACAAAAAAATACATTTTCCCAATTTTGTAAAAATTCCCAAATTGAAAACTCAATAGAAAGTGACAAAAAGATATTAAAAAACTGAATATTTTGGACTTTTTTTTTATAATTTTTATAACTTGAATTTACACAAATGGTGATGTGTAAGGAGAATCAATTCATTTGAAACAAATTTGTACAATACTTTAAGATTGTTATTATGAGAAGATGTTAAAATGAGTATTTCTTTTTTTTCCCATTTCCCCCTAAAATGTAGATTGTCCCAATTTCAATCTAAGGCCCCTTTCCCAAAATCCCTGGAAAAACCACAGCTAGATTTAATCTAGAGGTTAATATGACTAAGATTCTATTTATCTTCTTAAAAGTAAACACTACTGCATTTGAAGTACATCCTATATCATTTCTAATTATAGTCAAACAACATTCACCTGTCTGCTTGACCTTTCATTAGGAATATTTAAATAGTAGAATCCGCTCATTACCTGTATAGTATAAAGATTCACAGTCCAAACATGAACAGTTTTTTGTTTAGTATTACTCATTATGTAGAGGAAAACACATGTATTCCTTAAATATAAATATACTCTATCATAATAAATATTTAAATTAAAGGTCAAGTAGACAGGTCAATGTTGTTTGTCTATACTTCTGTACTAAGGTTGGAGGGGTGGTTACATATAGGATCCTATAAAGATTAATATTAGACTGTATTAGGCCATTATGAATTATTTTTTAGATTTTCATCTTATTTTATTATTCTCATGGACTGAATTTGGATCCATCAACAGAAAGTCTGTTTTGAATTCTTTTTTCTCACGAATTCTTTTTTCTCACACCTTTGACATGGAAACCCCTTAATTTTACCCTTGTGGAATTTCCTTGCCTCACCCTAGTGTTGAAACAGCTGTTTTCTGTTATCCTAGAAGCTTTTAATGAATGTTGAAAGGAATAAGGTGTGAGAAAAAGAAACAACCGCTTCTGGTCATACTCAACCCAAGGTCTTATATATTTGGCCCAAACTTGGCAAGCCTGGTTTTGGGCCAAATACACAAGACTTTGGGTTGAGATTTCCCTATCTTATATGACCCGTAACAATATATTCCATTATTCCTCCATTTCATATTTGTCAACAAATTAAGGAAACTGCTCTTTACACCACCAAGGTTTTATTGCACTCTGAGACAGCTTCTTATGTGAGTTGTAAGTTTGTTGAGCACTTTCTCCAGGTTTTATGGTTTCCTCCAATATCTCTGAACTGCCTGCCTCAATATAAGTGAAAGAATCTTGACTTGGGCTTAAAGGCTCAGAATCAATTGCTCTACTCCACCTTCTGTCAGTCTCGAAATAATAGTTTCTTAAGTAATGAATTGGAATGACAGTCAAACCTGTCTATAAAGGCCACCTAAGGGAACCAATAAAAATGAGCTTAATGGGGAGGTGGTCCTTATATAGAGGTTCAAATAACATAAAGAGCAATCAGGATTAAATTTTACTGGCCTTTACATGCAGGTGGTTGATGTATAGAGGTGTCCTTTAAGGCAGGTTACAATATAAGTTATACAGGGTTTTGGCAGGTTACACAGCCCCATGTACCCCGTCAAAGATTTATGCATTCATCTTTGACGGGGTACATGGGGCCGTGTAACCTGCCAAAACCCTGTATAACGTTTTTGTCACCCTTCAAAGCATAACCAGTTGGATCTTTTTAACTTCCATTTCGTATTTTGTGTGACTTGCGTACATTGTCGCCATGTTTGTTTACTGTAACTAGACGTCAGCGATGTACGAGTTACATCCCTTTTACCGCTAAACGTCGCGTGCGTTCATGTACCCCGGCAGATTTCCGAACATAGTTTCATGTACCCCGGCAAGTTAACCAATCGCTATGCGAGAAATTTCTTTGAAGGGTGACAATGTATGATAAACATGGCTAAAATTACACCTTATAAAAGTAATGATAACAAACGTACCATAGCGTCCATAAATAACTTTACAAATTTATATTTGCCATAGGTTTACATTATAATAATCATATTAAATACTGTTTTTACAAATGAAATATTGAAGTTGTCCCTGTATTTGAAAATGATATCTTAACTTTATGATCTAAATTTAATGTATGGGAACAAGTTAATTTTCTTGAAAATCAGTTTTTTTGGAATTTTCTGAAATTTTAGGGGAAAATTATATTTTTAAGATAAAAACACTATTTTGGCTGAAAAACACTTGGCTTTAGCATAATAATGTTTTAAATAATTTAATTTTGCAAAGATTTTCAGTCTGTTATGAAAGGACCTATGTTAAACATGTATATTAATTTATGGAGGTCAGTGTACCATATCATTCCTTTTAGTTTACACCCTTGTCAAGATTCCTTCACTTAAATTTGGGTAGTCAGTTAAGGGACGGTGGAAGAAACCAGAGTGCCTAGAGAAAACCGTGCACCGACCTTCATCAAGATGACAAACTTCCTCACACTATAGGAGAGGCCACAATGGCCTAATGGATACCAAATCAATCTACAAATCCAGGGTCTCTCACCGCTGTTAGTTCTAGTTTCGCTCGGACCACATGTGGGAAAGCAAATTTTCCTTGCTGTTTGACCTTTTCACTGGTGTCAGTATAATGTGACTGGGGCATGGTATGCTTGTCTGAGGCATACTGCCTCATTAATGTAGCAACTTAAAGTCGCCCCTGAGTGCTTGTTGGCACAAGACAGACCATAAAAACTCACTCACACTTGACATGCATACACAAACATGTTCATAGATTAATCCATAGAGATTAATAAAGTAGTTCCCGTCATGAATAGCTGAAAAATTGCTGCAACATTCAACAACCTCACACTATAGGGTCTGTCTTTAGTGTGATTTATAAACTAGGTATTGGAACCACTGTGATCAGTAAGCACACCCTTTGAACCGCTTGGCCGCAAAGTCTCTAATGCAGTAAGGAAAGAGGATTTGTTTGGATACAGAATATTGGTCATCAAAGTGAAGGTCAAGGTTACAGTTATACCTGTCATGTTGAAACTTTTTGTTTGTTATTTATATCTGATATTTCTTTTTTTAGGTACACCATTAAAACATGATCCAGATTACAAGGGACCAGTTAAAAATAGGTAAATATTTACCCCTTTGCATCCCACCATAAATTTTGATTCCTGTGAACAGTGTCCTTGCTGGGTCATTTTTTGGGAGCCAATATTCTGCCCCATTCATAATTGAAATCTTATGGTTTTTTCATATTCACTTTGACAATTTTTACAAATTTTGAAAATTCTGCTTTTAAAAAATACTTTATAGTTTTCAACCATTTTAATGGAATTTTTTCACAAGTTTGACCATTGTGATGCTTATTTTTAAAATTGCAAAGGCTGATGAAGCAAAAGAAACTAAGAACACTGGGCTTGATGGACATATGGTCTTTATACAGGTGGTTGGTTGACCATGTTAAATCTAAATGGGAAACTTGGACCAATTCGCCAAACAATCGTGTCCCACAAAAATGTCTGTGAGTCGAGGATGGTCCATGTTTTTCTGTCTTAGTTGAGTAATGATTAAATCCAGTTCTATCTATCTCTCTCATTTATATTTTTCTATGATGTAATATTGATTTTTTCAAATAAACGCATTGAGTTATGTTATAATCTTGTCTGAAATGTTTAAAATATGGCCGCCAGAGCCAGGTTGACCCAATCAACTAATCCTATGGATTTGTCTTTAACATGTTAAAACACTGCAGTAGCTCACTTGGTAGAGTGCTCGCTCCGTAACTGGTAGGTCATCGGTTTGAACCCTGACCAGGTCTGATCTAAGACTTAAAAGTAGGTAGTGACTGTTCTTTTGCCAAACACTCGGTATTATGGAATGAAAGTCACGGTTCTTTCAAATGGGAACTTTAAATAAATAAGACATAATAAAGAACCCTGCTATATAATGTCATAAGTGCAATACACAGGAAAAATTTCTGCACCTTCTCCTACAGCTGGTGATGTCTTTATATAAGTAAAATATTCTTGACTGGAATGTTAAACACCATTACTCAATTCAACTCAAGATTCTTCTTTAAATTGCAGCATAAACTGATTTGCTATAGTAGGCTATACTTTACCACTAGTAAAATTACAGATTACCGGTATTGAGGGATAACCTTTGTAATGTCATGTTTAGCAATAATATTTTCAGTGAATTTACCGTAATATAAGAAAGATCACCATTTATCCATCATGAATTTAATTGCAATATGCCATAGTTCAGTTGGTAGAGTGCTTGCTCTATATGTTGAAGGTCAGGTTTTGAACCTCAACCAGGTCTTGGACTTAAAAATAGGTAGTAGCTATTCTTAAGACAATAACAACTGGGACGTAAAACTCCAATCAATCAATCAATCAATTGCAATAAAATTTCATTTTAATTTCTTTTTAAAATTCATCCATAATTTGTTTGTATATTTTCAGATCGTGTACAGATATAATCTGCTGTTTAATATTCTTAGTGTTTGTAGGAGGTTTAGGAGTTGTCGCTTACTTTGGTAAGAATTATTTATAGCATATCAATAGTTTGCTGGGGAAGGATGCTTGGTTGCAGAGTGATCTAAAGCACCTGGTTTCAGATCACAACACCTCTCACACTTAGGTATGAATATCACTCTGGACAGATCCGAGTGTGATAAAGTTTGTCATTTCACTTGATAAAAAACGATGGTTTTCTCCAGGCACTCTTGTTTCCTGAACTGACTTCCTAAATATAAGTGAAAAATTCTTAACTTGTGTGTAAAACTAAGTCAGCGAGCATTCCCCGAGTACACATATAAAGAAAGTTTTGGGTTTTTGTCCTTCTTTTGTTGCTGCATTTTTAAGTTCTTGTTTTCATTTTTGCAATATGTTCAATATACCTGTACATGTAAATAGCAAAATGTCATGCAAAAATCAAAAGTTTATTAAAGGGCAGATTGTTGTTACATGACAAATTTGAGATCCCCAAAAATTTTATATTGTGAAATAGGTTTTTGTACAAAATTTTACAAAATTGATTTATAGTATTATTAAGTGCCTCAAGTTTGACGTGGTCGTTTGACCTTTGATTGTAATATTAGATTGGACTAATAGATTGTATGATGTGGGTAAGACAGTGTGTTTTATTACCATAAACACCCGGTGCCTGGTATTTCTAGAATCTATCCTTATATATCAACTTTGTATAACCCCTAAATTACACAATGGATATGTCTGTATGAACTATTCAAGTTAAAGGTCAAACGGCCAGGTCAAACTTGATGCACTTATAAATTTGCAAATTTGTATATACAGTAAAACCTCATTATTACGCCTTTAGAAAACTTTGTGGTCAGTTGACAAATTGACAAATGCCACATCAAACAATACAGTAAAACCTCCTACTAATGCCCCTCGATAACTTTGCCACCTCGCTTATTGCCACACTATTTTGAAGTCCCAAAATCATTTTTGTTTATGTTTTTTTTCTGGCTCCCCAATTAATTGCCAAACCCTTTATAACACCAAAATTTGACAGAACAAATGGTGGCGATAATCGAGGTTTTACTGTATATATAATATAACCAACCAATTCAATTTGAGGAAACGTACAGATAAATGTTTTACAACATATTGTACATGAAATTTGATCTTGTTATTATCAGGAAAAGCCTTGTCCTCTGAGACAACTAAAATGATATCATTTGTAGAGTGTAAACAAAGACAAATATAATTAGTTAATTGATATACAGTCGTTCTGAAAAGTCAGGGAACTTTTATTTGTATGCTTCCAGAATGGAGATCATATAATTTCCACTTTGTTGGTCCCATCCATGTGTGCGTCTGTGTAAAATCGTGTCCGGACCATATCTCATAGTTGCTTTGGACTACTGTCACAAAAAAGGGCAAGGTCGTGGGGAAACATTAAACTCTGTAGTTGGGGGGGGGGGGGGGGGGGGTTCGCTCTTAAATGACAGTTCTATTTTTTTCTGGGACCTTTCTGTATTGGATTACATATTTCTATATGAATTTTTACCTTTAATCCTTTAATTGATTCACTGAAACCTGCTTCATGTGCTGGACATGGTTTTATATGGACAGACAGGCGTGGGGGAGGGTGGGGGATATAACTAATCTTGACTGGGGCATAAACATCATCAACGTCCATTCATAACTCTGTTTTACAGTTATTAATATCAGGATAATTGAATGTATATAATTATTCGATATTTAAAATATTGTCAGTACAACATGGGGACTGTTGTAATGGACACCCACAGAAATGATAAAACAATAAAGTTTGTTTTTACCTAGTTGATATGATAAATGACACATTATGAAATAGATAGGGCCTTTGGGCTCATCTGGTCTCCATTGTACAAATAATATTTAATTTAACATATTAGAACTGGCTGCCTGGATATCTTTTTGCTATTCAACTCCTCTCCAAACCATTTCCCTGTTTTAATTATTACAGAATAATTGGATATAAATAAAATTTTACGAGTACAACTAGGGGGATGTTGTAATTAATGGATGTGACACATAATCTATATTCCCACAGAAATGATAAAACAATAAAGTTTTATTTTCCTTTACTGATAAAATAAATGACTCATTTAGACATATATAGGGCCTTTGGGCTCATCTGATCTCCATTGTATAATAAAAATTTGCGGACATGGGAGTAATTTGCTTAGGTGATGCAGTAGATAACTTATTGAGACATAAATAGGACCTTATTCTACATTATATATTTTATATGACCCCTGATAAAGTAGGTATGGGCATTGATGCAATGAATGCCTCATTGAGAAATAGAAAGGCTTTTTGGCTCACCTGGTTCCCCCACATTGAACAACAAATCAACAAACGTGTTATTTTGTTGCCTTATGGAGTAAAGACAAGGAAGTCAATCTTTATATAGGTAGGGCCTTTTGGCTCATCTGTACTCCATTTAAAAAAATAAAGTTCATTTTATTTGCTGATGTGACTGACGTTAATAGTTAATAGTTGATTCAGTAAATAACTCAATAAGACATAGATAGGGCCTTTTGGCTCACCTGGTCACCATAGTACAACAAACACTTGTCAACATTGCTGTTAATTTACTTAATTTGATGCTGTAAATGACTTAAACAAGACATTATTAGGGGCTTTTGGCTTATCTGGTCACCATTGTACAACAAATACTTGCCAACATTAGAGTTGTCACTTAATTGCTGCTGTAAATGACTTAAACAAGACATTATTAGGGCCTTTTAGCTCACCTGGTCACCATAATTCATGTTTTATTTGTTTTCCATTATCAGGGTTTTATTATGGAGATCCAAGACTTCTTCTATACCCAGTCAACTCTAACAAAGAAATGTGTGGATTTGGAAAATTCAAGTAAATCTTATATTACTGAATGTGGTATGAGGAATTGAGTGTATGGAGGAGGGGAGGTTTTAACTTTTTGCTTCAATAAACTCACCTATATTAAAATATTGCTGTTTCCCTAGTGACCAACTAGTATTCGATACTTTGACAAAGAAAAATAATGATTTTTCAATGCCGTATTGTTAGCCAATCAGATGGCTAGAACATATTCAGTGTGGACCGGCAACCAACGATGCGCGCGCACGCGTCATCTACTTCCTTCTTTTTCCATCGCTCTGACCAGCTAGATCGTGATTTTTTTTCATCCAGTGACATCCTTGTTCTTTTTATATAGAACCTTGGTATTTCTTCATATTTTTTATTTTTGACATTTATATTTTATTTGAAATAATTTATTTTTTGTTTTGACTTTGTCAAATAATTTTTAAATAATTTTTTTCTTCGTAGCCCGTGCCCGTAGTACATTAAAGTTTTTTATCATGTCGGATCTTAAGTCGTCTTCCACCTCGAAGTACAAATCTTCGAGGAGGAAGAAGTCTTCCGCGAAAGAGGCTTGTCATTCGGTCGGGACTCCTCCTATTCCGTTAGGGGATCCTCCGGTACCGCCTCCGCTACCGTCTGATGATTTTGTGTCGATTTCGGGCTCCGGGGTGGACTTTCCACCTTCGCCGGGTTCTCCGGGGCGCACACTTGATTTTTCGGAGTCATTGTCGTGTGTCCCCGTGGCTGGCGCCGACCCTCCGGACCTTGTGTCCCTTGTTGCTTCAGTCTCCACTTCGGTGGATGACTTGGCACGGGAGGGTCCTCGGACTTCGGTCCGAGGGGCGGCGGTTGTAATGGACAATTTTTTGCCTGTTACAACCGTAAAATGCACTGTCATCTCCACTTCGGTGAAGGTGGCATGTGCCCCAGCCAGTGCCTCACTGACATTCGTGTCTTCAGGAGGCACAGGCTCAGTAACTGCTCCTGCAGTTAATACTGGGCACACCGGGACTCCTACTTCGGTAGGCTTTCCTGGTGCAGGTTATCATGGGATTTCATATCCTGTGATATCTGCTCCCTTGCGTCATCTTTGGATGTGCAGCAAGTGTCTGGAAGGGATAGATCTAGGTCTGCCCCTCCTTCAGCCACAGGATCCTGGTCTTGTGGGCCTCATGCTGGACCTTGGTCTGGTATGCCTGTTAGTGGTGGTAGCCTCGGCGACTCCACTAACATACTGGCTACTGATGGCTCCACTGGAGTAAGTCAGCCCAGTCAGATTGCCGGGCACATGGGTCCCTACGGCAATCAAGGACAACCAGGGATGGGTTTTTTTGGTTACCCACATCCATCTCCTTTTGGTTTTGGATATCCCTTTGGTGGTCCTAGGCTACCTGGACCAGGAGGTTTTTCCTCCATGGGTTATTACCCCGATGGGTTTTCCATCGGGCTGTGGTTCTGGAGATGGTTGGGGGTTCTACGGACCCTCTCCATCTGCCCCTGGCATTCCGCCAGTGGTGCGGCAGATTTTTCGTCTAGGTCTTCTCGGCCTATTCGGAAAAGAAGTAAATTGGCTCGGTCTGAGACAGCATCAGCTGTCAAGGACTTGCAAGGGGATACCCTTGTCTCTGGTCAATCTACTAACAGGCCGCAGGAGGATGGAGGGCAGTTCCGATCCAGGTCCCTATCCCCTTCCGGGGATCGGGGGTCTCCTCCTTTGTCCCATCCTAGGGATCATGAGTCTTCCTACTGTGAATCCCACAAGGATGAGGACTGTTTGTCCATCTCTGTTCACGGAGATAGGATAGACGAGGAAGAGGACTCTTCTTCGGACGAGCCTGTTTCGGAGGTGCCCACTCCTCTACCTGTGCACTCATCACCCGGTCGCTTGTCCGTCCATACGGACGGTCAAGCAACGGAATCCAAACCTGCTTCCTTGAGAGCAGAGGTTTACAGGATTCTGGGGACAGACCAATGTCCTTCCCCGAGTGCTCCTTCAAGGGAGAGTAGGTCATCTTCTCTCAGGAAGAAGTTGAACCTACAGTGGAGTCTCGGCAGATCGCTCTCTTCCAGAGAGCGATCTGGTTTCATCTTGCCTCGCTCATATGCAGGCTTTAAGATGTAACCAAGTTTCTGCCGAGGATCAGCCAGCTGGTGAGATTCCTCCCAATAAGGGAGGATTTTTTCCATACGCACATTGGTGGCTTTAAGCCGTCCAATTATACGGTTCATGGTAACCAGCTGCTGCTCTCTTCCCGGCTGGAGGAAAACTTTGACCGGGTTTTCTCAAGTCGGGAAACGACTCTGTGCTGTTGAAAGGCAAGGATAGGGAGAATACCGAACGCCTTTAGCGGCTTGCGGTGCACTCCTTATCCTATGCCGATTGGCAATCATCAGCTTTGTTTGATGTTGCCAAAATGCAGCCAGGTCAGGATAGGGACCAGCTCCTCGTCAGGTTAGCCCAAGGGCTTTTCCAATCGCACGAGGATTGTATGGCCCTAATATTGTCGGCCCTGTCCAACTTCTTGTTGGCTAGGAGACAGTCTATTCTTCAGCCCGCCAATGGCAAGCTGAAGAAATCCCACATAGACCGTCTCCTTAGAGCCCCTATCTCCGGTCCATCTCTCTTTGGAGGGGTAGTGCCTTCCCTTATCGAGGAAATGGCAAAGGACGTACAGAATGTTACCGTTTCGGTAACAAATAGGGGTCAACAGGGCCGACAACAACAACAAAAACACGTGGCTTCTCAACCTAGCTCTTCTTCGGGGTCTGGCCCCTCCTACCCCAAGAAGAGAAGGTAAGGGGGAAAGGGGAAGAAGCCCCAAAGGGCTGCTTCCTTCGGCCCCAAGGCTGCCTCTTCATCGAAGAAGCAGTCCTGAGGGGTTTATGGCCCCCATCACGCAGCCCCATCTGAGTCCAGATCAGGGCATACTCATGCATCTGTCAATTCCAAATCCCGAAATTCAAGTAGGGGGCAGGATTTCACACTTTCTTCCTGCATGGAAGGAAGTGACATCAGATGCTTGGGTATTAAGCGTGGTGTCAAGGGGCCTTTCTATCCCTTTCCGAGAACAGCCACCTCTGGTGAACAGGCCCATTTTCGAGCGACCTCCGTTAGACCCGGAGAAGAGGCTTGCCCTTCAGCAGGAGGTGCAAGCCATGCTAGAAAAAGGGGCCATTCAGGAACTCCCTTCGGACGACCGGTCCCGGGTTTTTATTCCCGGCTTTTTCTTGTTCGGAAGAAGTCCGGCAAGTGGAGACCGGTAATAGATCTGAGTGTTCTAAACACCTGGATCTTGAGTCCACATTTCAAAATGGTGACTCCCAGAACTGTGGTTTCCACAGTTCAACCGGGGCAATGGGCATCTTCCATAGACCTGAAGGACGCCTACTTTCACATCCCCATTTTGAAACGGGACAGGAAGTTCCTGCGCTTCACCTTTTGTCACAAAGCGTACCAGTTTCGGGTTCTCCCTTTTGGGATAACCACGGCCCCCTTGGTTTTTACCAAGATCCTTCAGGCCGTGGGATCTTATCTCCACAAGCGCGGAATAAATATACTAATTTATTTCGACGATTCCCTGGTCCTGAGCTATTCTCGGGTCCAGTGTGGAGAGGATACCCGGTTAGCACTGGCTACGCTAATCCGGCTAGGTTTCCTCCCTTCAGAGGAGAAGTCGGAATTAACCCCTTCCATGGATTTCATTTTCCTGGGGTATCGGTTTCGAACCGACCTGGGGTTAGTTCTGCCTCCGGAGGAAAAATTCTCCAAGGCCGTGGAACTAGTCAACCAGTTTCTGAGTCTAGACCACGTCACAGCACGCTGGTATCTCAGACTCCTGGGATACCTAAATTGCATAGCCGATGTAATCCCCCTAGGGCGTCTTCACATCAGGCCATTGCAAATGCACCTTTTAGGTGCTTGGTCCCCAGCGTCGAGAAACTGGGACAAGTTGGTCTTGTTGAACCCTGCAGTGAAGCAGTCCGCCAGATGGTGGACCATGAGAGAGAATGTCTTGAAGGGCATATCCCTGAAGAGTCCCTCTCCAGAGAGGACTCTTTACTCAGACGCTTCACTGACAGGTTGGGGCGGTTTTCTGGACGGACACACAGCGTCCGGACTATGGAGCAAGAAGGAATCTCCTCTTCACATCAATATTCTGGAGATGAGGGCAGTTTTAAACTCCCTCAATTCCTTCATGCCCATAGTTCAGGGAACACCTCTATGCCTGGCCACAGACAATTCTACGGTGGTTGCGTACTTGAGGAATCAGGGGGGCACAAGGTCTCGGGACCTTTGTTGCCTGGCTCAACAGATTCTGCTGCTTTGCCGGGACAACCAAATTTCCATTTTGGTGAAACATGTTCCCGGCAAGCTCAACATTCTGGCCGACACGTTATCCAGGGCTCACAAGCCTGTAATAACGGAATGGACACTGGCCAAGCCAGTCTTTCAGTCCATTTGTCGGCTGTGGGATCGTCCTCATGTAGACCTATTTGCAACCGCGTTGAATCATCAACTTCCGACATATGTTTCACCAGTACCGGACAGAGAGGCTCTATCAACGGATGCCCTCTCCATTCCATGGGAGGGAATGTTTGCCTATGCATTTCCTCCATTCAACCTGGTGGGTCGGGTGATACAGAAGGTCAAGCTTCACTCTTGTCTTCTGATATTGATAGCTCCACTTTGGCCGGGCCAACCATGGTTTCCGGACCTATTGAATCTTCTGGTAGATTCTCCCAGGGAACTTCCTGTGAGAGAGGATCTCCTATCGCAGCCTGTGTCTCGGGTACAACACCCCAAACCAGCTATGCTGCATCTTCACGCGTGGAAGCTATCGAGTCAGGACTCGTTACGAAGGGATTTTCTACGGAAGTTGCCAGACGCATCTCTCGATCAGTTCGGCCTTCCTCTTCTGCCATCTACGACAGCAGATGGAAAATCTTCTGTGATTGGTGTATCAGCAGGGAAGTTGATCCGATCACATCATCTGTTCAAGTCCTAGCAGACTTTTTCCTTTATTTATTTAAATCTAAAGGTTTATCTCCAGGGACTATCGGAGGCTATCGCTCCGCTATCAGCAATGTTTTTTCGGCTCATAACCGTCAAGATATTGTTGCTGACCCTACCTTGTCTGCGTTAATTAAGTCTTTTCATATTGAAAAGCCTAGGACTAGATCACTCTTTCCTCAATGGAATTTAGCATTGGTTCTGGAGTCCCTTATGGGCCCACCTTATGAACCTTTGCATAGAGCTGATCTTAAACATTTATCATATAAATGTGCTTTTTTATTAGCCTTGGCTTCAGGGAGACGACGTAGTGAAATTCATGCTTTCTCTATGTCTCCGTCCTGTCTCAGATGGTCTAGGAATTATTCTTCCGTGACTATTTGTACGGATCCAGCTTTTATTGCTAAGAATCAGATCCGAAATTTCATTCCTGAGCCAGTAGTAATACCTTCTCTATCAGACACTGTCGGCCATGCTGACCGTGATAGACTTCTTTGCCCTATCAGGGCTCTTAAGTTCTATCTGGAAAAGACCAAGGGGGGGCGCGGCTTGAGAACTCGCTTATTCCTTCCTATTAAGGTAGGACGTGAGGATATATCAGCCGAGTCTATTTCCAGATGGATAGTTAAGGTAGTTAAATCTGCCTATGACTCTGCATCTGATCAGTCTAAAACACTGTTCAAGGTCAAAGCTCACGAGGTGAGAGCCCTTGCTTCATCTTGGGCTCTTACTAATGGGGTACCTTTTGAGTCTGTTATGTCTGCTGCCTTTTGGCATGGGCAGAATACCTTTGCAGATTTTTATCTTCGATCGTTGGCCAATCATTCCAATCAATTATTTTCTTTGGGCCCCATTGTGGCGGCTCAAAGTATTGTTTGCCCTATAGTGTCTTCACACTAATTGTTTTATGTGGATTATTTTTGTCTGCATGTACTACGGGCATGGGTTTTCATTTTCTTGAATCCCATTTTTCTCTCTGACCCATCCTTCTTCAGTTAGGCTAGCGGTCAGAGTTCCAGGGATGATTTCGGAAGACGGTCACTGCCACAACGGTAAGTCAAATTCACCAATATTTTAATATAGGTGAGTTTATTGAAGCAAAATAGCAAATTTTAGCATTAAATTTGTTTTTTGCGATATAATACTCACCTATATTAAAGGTGAGGACCCTCCGCACCACCTCCTCTTCGTTCCGTCTTCCGGTTTTTCAGTTAGACGGGAAAAAGAAGGAAGTAGATGACGCGTGCGCGCGCATCGTTGGTTGCCGGTCCACACTGAATATGTTCTAGCCATCTGATTGGCTAACAATACGGCATTGAAAAATCATTATTTTTCTTTGTCAAAGTATCGAATACTAGTTGGTCACTAGGGAAACAGCAATATTTTAATATAGGTGAGTATTATATCGCAAAAAACAAATTTAATGCTAAAATTTGCTATTTTGTTCACTATTTTTGCCCTCTATCAAGATTTCACTTAACTATCAATGTTATAAAACAGTGCAATATCTTTCATATTATACAAGTACCTTATTTTAATTGATGAAAGGAGTTTAATATCCCAGTACAGATTATTTCACTTAAATTGAGATATCACCAGCTTTAGTAAAAGTTGCAGAAATTATAAGCTACTGTTTAAGTTATTGTGTTTTTGACAGAAAAATACGCTTTATTTCTATAGAAAATCAAATAAACTTGAATAATGTTTGATATTTAAACAGTAAAAGTCCAATGAACCCTCTATTTTTTTACCAGTATATTACTACTTTTTCTATATGATAACATTTTTGCACATGGACCTTTCAATGCTGAACTTGGATTTTTAAAACTTACGTTGGACCTACCAAAGATAAAGGCAAAAGGGTCCTGGACCTTCAATCACAAAACATAATTTTTACCCCTGTAAGTGTGCATAATTGGAAAGACTTGTCACTGATGTTTTTTTCTTTTTAATTTTCAATGATTGATATTTTAGTCCAAAAATAGCATTCAATAATTTATTTTTTTCATTGTTTTACAGAGACAAACCTAATCTGTTTTTCTTTGACTTGGTGGAATGTGGTAAAATGGGAGTGGGCATCTTTGTGACAGGATGTCCAACACCACAGGTAAATCAGTCACTAGTCAATACCTTTATCGCGATGATACCAGATCTGTACCGGAAAAACTAGTCAATCAAAACTAGTCAACCAATCAAAAACAAATATATCAATCCCTGTCAAAATTACAATCCTAAAATAAAGTAAAAACTTTGAAACTGGAAAATTAAATTTAACATGTAAACTTCCACCATGGAAGTGAGATCAGGTGTCCAGGAAGGGTAAGCACCTCCTGTTTAGCTAGCTACACCCGCCAATGTGTGTAATCAAAATTGAGAATGAAAGGAACATGGACTTATTTTGAAGTCAAATATATCCCGGATAAATTTGGTTACAGTGACACCATACTTGTCAACAATATTGTGATGACAGCCTTAAATGTTTTAGGGCCTTGATAAGCATAGGCCTGCAATATGCCTGTGTCAACAATTTATTTGTAAGCAGCTTGCACAAAGTTCCTGTAATCCTCCACTTGCAGTTTGTTGATTGTAAACATACTTCCTACTATGTCCTACTTATTTAGAAAGACTCTACTGAGTTGAGTTGAGTAATGGTGTTTAATGTCCCAGTCAAGAATATTTAACTTATATTGAGACTTCGCCAGCTATAGGTGAAGGTGCAGAGATTTCCTGTATGTTGTGCTAATGGCATTAAACAGCAGGATTCTTCATCATGCCATGACTACAGTTTGTTTATTTTAAGTTCCCATCGGGAAAAACCATTGACTTTTAATTTGTAATGCCAAATTCTTGGCAAAAGAACAGTCACTACCCACTTTCAAGTCTTGTGTCAGATCAGGTCAGAGTTTCAAACCCACGACCTCCCACATATCGAGTTAGCATTCAACCAACTGAGCTACTGCAGTAGTCATTGAATCCAACTAGATCCAACTACAGACTCTATCACAGATCAGCACAATCAGGGTGTTGGTTCACTTTTTCATTGGTTAATCTTTGTAACTTTGTTATACAGTAAATTCTGTACATAATGACCATCACGAAAAATGACCAATGAATGATTTTAATGAACAGATGGAGTACTTAAGTCTTTTAATTCTAATCTGACATTGTTGTCATAATGCAGGTGACATCTTAATATAAGTGAAATATTTTAATCCTACCACAAGTAATATATATCTGTTTTAAGAAAAAACTAAGCTCTATTTATACTTTACACTGCCAGATTTTGTTCACACAAGTTTTATGTAAATCCCATTTCAGTGGTATTGTTTTCTTAAAATTACTACCAAATAAAGGTAGTTTCCCCTAGGGAAAAATGGCTAAAATTTCCCAATTTGTCAAATAAAATTCTCAAAACAAAAGTGATGTAGTATTGAAAAATTAAATCTAGTTGTCCATACCCACAAAATATCAGATTAAGTTAAGTTAAAGTCTGTCCCGAGCCATTAGGCCCATCAGGCCAGAGCTTATCCCGGTTTCTGTGACGTTAAGTGACTGAGAGTACAAGACTCTCCCCTGAATGGGACGCCGGTCCATCGCAGGGTTAACCCCCAGCATTTTGCTGGTACTCATTTATTTTTCAGCTGAGTGAACTGGAACAACATGAAATTAAGTGTCTTGCTCAAGGACACAACACATCGCCTGGTCCAGGGATCGAACCCACAACCTTCGAATCATGAGTCCAACGCCTTAACCACTAGGCCATGCGCTTTCACCAAAATATCAGATAGTACCACAATTTAGTGTCTTTGCACTGAAGATACTAGCTATTGCCAGCATATCATAATGCAGTTTGCTAGATTTCAGAACTTCAATTTTCCCAATCTTAAAGGCAGAAGGCAGTTTTCAAAAAAAAATGTGGCAAATTACTGCATTTCATGTGTATCACATTATTTAATTCAGTTTGAATTTATTTCATGATAAATTTTAGATGAGAAAATATTACTGATATGTAGGTTGAAAAAATATTTACCTCAATTTTTCTTATCAATTAATATATCGCTGTCCATGCCTTTTATGTTTTGACACTGGCTGCCATCATGGTACCAAAGCAGCGTCATGGCAACTAATGATGTACCAGTGTCAGTGACATCATTAAATGGCACAATTCAGTCTGAGTTTTCATTCTATTTGTGTGTAATTGTGTGATACAAGCATGACGGGCCTTTGTCGGAACATTGTTGGTGTGGCGGGCAATACATCAATTTATACCTTGTACATTGAAGTTAATGTGTAAATTTGCTGTTTTCAGGTTTGTGTGGACAAGTGTCCAGATGAAAATTTCTTTTATAAATATGGTTTAAGTGAAAGTGATGTGGACAAGTTACAGTATTGTAAACCAGGAACAGACAGAACAGGGAAGGTATTAACAGTTTTATTATTGTGTGGTTTTACATAACATCAGCCTTTTGTCATCAATTCACTATAAAAACTTCTTTGGGTACCGGTACTCTGGTTTTCTCCACCATCCAAGAGCTGTCCCCTCCACATGAAGGTTACTTTATCACTCTAGACTAATTAGGTTACATTGCCGATGACTTTTGAGGTGCTAGCTGATGTACACAGTGCACCAGTCTGCATTTCTAGAGTTACTGCCCTTTGTTAGTGAACATTTCTCAACCTAGGTGGGTTTTTGCTGATGTACCCAGGGCATCAGTCTATGGTGAAGCATTTCTAGAGTTACTGCCCTTTGTTAGTCAAGGTGGGTTTTTGCATGCTCAACATTGTATATTAAATTGTTTTTAGAATGCATACATGCCATATGTCCCAGATTGTTTTGGACGTCTCAGATATTTACCCCTTTTAAATCTGTCCCACTGGGACACACAATTCCTAGAATTTTAACCTTGTCCCAAATTTTGAATTACTTGCCATTTTTAAGAAAATTAATCGTCTCGTAAAAATGCAATCAAATTTGAGTCAGGTCTAGTCGGGGTTCAAACTCACAACCTTCCACTTATGGAGTGAGCACTCTACCAACTTAGCTACCACAGTGGTCGGTTTGATGATGAGAGAGTTACTATTGTATAATTTTATTGTATAATTTCAGACCGTATCACAGTTAGTACAAAATGATGATTGTGCAGCATACTATCTGAAAAGTACACCATGTAAGTATTTGTTATGTGTTACATACCACATTTAGGTATGTAGGTCAAGGTTAAATTTTAGTTAAGGGCTGGATATAACTCTCAACTAGCATTGCTAGTTTATGATTATAGTGTATAGAATGGTCCATTTTAAGTTGGGATTTCCAGTTATTTTGGAATACATGTATCCCTGTAGACATGCAAAATACACTCAGTATGAACAAAGGTTAAAAAAAAAAACATCTGTAATTTGAATGCAGAGATTTTAAAATTAAAAGCTTCAATATTTTTGGAAGTGTTTTTTTACTGTTTTAGAAATTTTATCAAAATCCCTTTTTATGCAGGACCTTGGTGGGCTATTTGGTTTAGAGCCAGTGCTTACAGATCACAGCACAGGTTGGAGACCATTTATTAGTCCATATAGGCCTTCAAATGAAAGAATGAGTAGAGTGGAGGAGTAATGGTGTTTTATATCCAGTGAAAATTTTTTCACTTATAACAAGGTGCTCCAATGGAGGAGGAAACTACAATGTCCAACAAGCTACCT
Source organism: Anadara kagoshimensis (assembly GCA_021292105.1). Classification (NCBI taxonomy): domain Eukaryota; kingdom Metazoa; phylum Mollusca; class Bivalvia; order Arcoida; family Arcidae; genus Anadara; species Anadara kagoshimensis. Next base: position 15,351,952 of record CM037859.1, on the reverse strand, counting down.
GACAATGTTGAATGCTGAATGTTGCTTAACTTCACATTAGCAATTTTTTCACAACAAGAACTACTTTATCTCTATGGATTAATCTGTTAACAAGTTTGTGTATGCATGTGAAATGAGAGTCTGTTTTATGGTCTGCCTTGTATCAGCGCACACTCAGGGCAACTTTAAGATGCTAGCTTACCGAGTCAGTATGCCATAGACAAGCATGCCACTCCCCAAGTCACATTATACTGACACCTGGTGACCAGTAAAGGCCAACGGCAAGGAAAATTTACTTTCTTACATGTGGTTTGAGTGGGACTCAAACTCACAGTGATGAGAGACCCTGGATTTGTAGACTAACGTCTTATCCATTAGACCTGCTAACTGACAAGGATAACTAAATGCAGTGTAACCTCATTTTAATGCCCCTTTATGACTCTATCATCTTACTTATCGCCACATAATGTGAGTCTCAAAATCCATTTCTTTTAATATGTATTTCTTTATAAGCCTCACTGCAGTTATTGTGAACCCCCTTACAATGACCTTCTGCTCAGACCACATGTGGGAAAGTGAATTTTCTTTGATGTTGGCCTTAACTGGTTCACCTGGTGTCAGTATAATGTGACTGGGGGAGTGGTACAGTTTTCTGTGACATACTGACTCGGCCAGCTAGCACCTTAAAGTTACCCTAAGTATGCGCTAGTACAAGGCAGACCATAAAACACACATAAAACTTCACATGCATACACAAACTTATTCATAGAGTAATCATAGAGATTAATAAAGAATTTCTTGTCACAAATACCTGAAAAAATTGCTGATGGGACGTTAAGCAACATTCAACCAACCAACCCTTACATGCAAAATTTTTGCTTGGCAAATTGTGTGATATATCTTTGTTATTTATCTATTTTTCAGTATTAAAACGTTGTGTTCCATCAGCATTGTTCTCAGTATTGACACTAGGTGGTGATCTAACAAGTAAAATAAATGATGAATTGGTAAATACCTCAATACCTGTCATCTCGGACAAGAACGGAAACAACATAACAAACACGGAGATGAGTGAGGGACTGAGGTAAAATTATATCGGTCTTAAACTTGATTTTAGATTAATTACTATGTTTCCATTCCTTGTAGCCAAAATCACCATTGGCTACTTATTTCTTTTGCTAAGGCTCATTCTGGACAGGAAAATATTTATCCTTTTTTGAGATTACGGTAATAGAATCTTACACTGGTACTAGTGTGAAACAGAGATATCTCAAACGAGGATGAATATTTGAAAAAATCATCCTTCAAGTATGTATCTGAGTTTGAGATATCTCTGTCTTACACTTTTATTGGTGTAGGGTTCTTTTTGTCACATATTTGGAACATAAAAACGTGATTTGTAAACAAATATTTACATCAAATGCTCAGTTTTCATGCCACCATTTGTGCTTTCTGAAAATGACGTCATTGAAATTTGTTGACGTTCATGCGTAAAATGATTATGACATCATCAATTTAGTGTCCATAAAGGATTGTTTCTCATTCAGAATGCTTTCCATTTTTTCATAGAATCAGATTAAAAAGTCAGAGAAATCCAATTAATGTGGAAGATAATTCATGTGATCTGTCTCAACCAGGGTGAGACAGGGAAATCTAGCACCGGTGAAATAGCTGGATTCCCTTGTCACATGTGTGAGGTATCTCTGTATTACACTGTTATTGGTGTAAGATTCTATTAATCTCAATCTGACAGGAGTCCATCCAGAACTTTATCTATGCATACTATTGTCATGTTTTATTGTACATCACCCCTACCTACCCAGCAATTTTTTTTTATTATTTAAGACTTTATTTTATTGTAATTTTTTTTTTTTTTAAGAATTTTGGGCTTTTCCCTCTCGATACATTGATAACTAAAAGAATCATTCCATTTATATTACAGTGCTCCAAGTAGCCTAGTAAATAATCGAAATTTGCGACCAAAAATCAGATTTTGTGACTACAAATTGTCAGATGATCGCCATTATGTCAAATAATTTTTTTGAGTTTGGCCACTAAAAATCGGGAAATCCGGAAATTTTGTTCATGACCCGTCACCCAACCTGACAAATAGTCTCGCCATCAATAATATCTTAAAAGCGCTTGAATCAAAGCAGGTAACTTTATAGTTTAAAGCGCATAACTGACCGTGATCTAATTTTGCATAATGGCAGCCAAACGGCAAAAATCACTTTTTGATTTGGGTTTTGTTACGACTTTTACTTCCTCTAAATGATCAAGTTTGATTGTCTTCTCATCGCTCCGCCTTGAAAGTTGCCTACCATGGTGGGACCAATCCGAGGATCTCGCTAAACCATTAAATCGGTAGTAGCAACGGGCGGTGTGATTAGAAAGAATATTTATAAGGTTTGGCCTCCAAGAATTTTACCTGGCGACAAAAATCTTGAAATGGCTACTGAAATTTTTTAATTATTAGCCATGTGGCTACCAGTTTTCAAAACCTGCTTGGAGCACTGTATTACAGTTTTAATGTAAATTAATTAATTAATTAAATATTTAAATTTATTATGGCACCTTGCACCTGCATAATGGGATTTTTCAGCATACCATGTGATCAACAATATTCCTTACTGTTCATGAGAAACATGTTTACTGGCATGCCACGAATTCCTGGAAAACATTTTGTTTTTATTGGAAAACGCCACATCTTAATTTCTTTCCTGGTATAGAAATCCTAGTAAATGAAAACAAAACTAAATCATTAGTACAGGTTTTCTGTTGGAATCCATTCAAGTCACAATTAATATCCTGGTAAATATGTTATTTTTATGGGAAAACAAAATGCTTTTACGTGAAACTGCAAAGCATAAATTTCTTTCCTGGTTTAGATATACCACTGCGGTAGCTCAGTTGGTAGAGTGCTCACTCCGTAAGTGGAAGGTCGTGGGTTTGATCCCGGCCGGGTCTGACCCAAGACTTGAAAGTGGGTAGTGACTGTTCTTTCACCAAGCACTCGGCATTACAAAACGAATGTCACGGTTCTTTTGGATGGGAACTTAAAATAAACGAGGTCCCGTGTCACGGTGGACTTGGCACGCTAAAGAGCCCTGCTGTATAATGCCATCAGCGCAACGCACAGGCAAAATTTCTGCACCTTTGCCTATAGCTGGCAACATCTTGATATAAGTGAAATATTCTTAACTGGGTCCTTAAACACCATTACTCAACTCAACTCTTTCCTGGTTTAGGATTCCAAGTAAATGAAAACATTGAAATAAATCACTAGTACAGCTTTTCTGCTCAAGTCACAATTGCTGAATCGCCAACCATGCCAACAATGTTCCGACAAAGGCCTGGCATGCTTGAATTTCATACAAAAAGAATGAAAACTCGGCCTGAATTGTGACATTTGATGCATCACTGACACTAGTACGTCATTAGTTGTGGTGATGCTCCTTTGGTACCATGATGGCGGCTAGTGTCGGAACATAATAGGCATGGCCGGTGTGAGTCAATTAATATCCTGGTAAACATTATTTTTACGGGGAAACAAAATGCTTTTATGGAAAACATAAAGAATACATGTAAATCACTATCGGAGTGTTTCTGTAGGAATCTTTACTCCATGTGTGGATGTTACAAGTATCACATAGTATATTGACTAACTCCATTATATGATAATATGCCTTTTCCACCCTTAGGTAAAGATAATGAAATTACAACAAATGCTTTCTAGTTCCTAATAATACCAGTACCCTTCCTGGAAATGGTGTTTATTTTTAAAACCACAGAAATATGCACTTGTACACAAACCACCAATGTATTATTTACACTGCAATGGCTGAAGTTTGAATGAATTTTTCCTTTGTGTGGTCTTTATATACACAGTAAAGTTTATGCTTTCTAAACTCCTTATGATGTGTATTGAAGTTATTCTGTATTAATCCTGAGTCAATAGTACAGTAAAATCTCATTTTAATGATCTTTGATAACTTTTCCACATCACTTATAGCAACACTATTTTGAAATCAGAAAATCTATTTCTTTTATGTTTTCCTCTATAAAGCTCTCCCGATTTATTGCCAAACCCTCATAACAAAAATCTGACTTAAAAATGATGGTGATGAATCTAGGTTTAACTGCATTTTACTTATATTATGGCTGTCAGTTTTGGATGCTGTAGAAAAATCCAGAGTTACGAAAGATACACTGCCTTCCATAATTTATCATACATGTTTAAAACTGGTCCTATCAAACAGACTGAAAATCTCCACATAATTCAACTGTTGAAAACATCATTATGCTAAAGTTAAGTGTTTTTCAGCTAGAATAGTGTTTTTGTCTTGAAAAATATAATTTTACCAAATTTGTATACTGTGATCCTAAAGCATACACTTTAAATATCTTAGTAAGTAACTTGACATTCTTGACTTGAACCTGCCTGAGTGGAATTTCAAACTGAGGACCTGCAATCCAAAAAAAAAAAAACCGACACTCTAGAGCACTTATCTATCAAGGCTTTCAAACTGATATTGGATAATGGAGTGAAGTATGGGAGTTTTACACTCCAATCAAAATTCTTTCACTTATATCAAAACAGTCAGTTCATGGATGTTGGAGGAACCCCCGACATTGGCAAGTGAACTGACAAACTCTCTGATGCCCCCTCAGACTTGTTATGAAGTGGAATGGAGTAATAGAGTTTTACTTTTGCTATCAAGATTCTTTCAGTTCATGGATGGCGGAGGAAACCCAAGCAAACTGACATCAGACTAGTTGTGATTTCCTTGTATGTTTACGAAATATACTGGTAAACTTGTATTAGTGCATAGGCAAACAACATTGACCTGTCTGCTTGACCTTTCATTATGAATATTTATAAACAATGATAGGCCTAACACATAGGTAGTGTTTGGATTCTCAGTTCATACATAGACTATGCATGGTGTAGACAAAATAAACACCTTTATTCTCTCTCTCTCTCTCTCTCTCTCTCTCTCTCTCTCTCTCTCTATATATATATATATATATATATATATATATATATATATATATATATATTTATTATATAATTAATAAATTCCATCTTTATGATTGGCTAAAACGGTAACACGTGACCATTGGATCTCACATCATATACCACGGATTTTCCGGTGAATATCAAATTCGGTGTACGTCATCGATTTTTGTTGACGTTCTCCGTAAAATGATTAGAACGTCATCAATTAAGTGTACGCAAGTGATTGTGTCTTGTTATTTTTTTCATAGAACGTTGACATTATCAATTTACAATAGTGTGTAATTGATTGTGTCTCATCTGGAATGTCATTTATTTTTTCCTAGAATCAGACTTAAAAAGTCATATTGATCTAACTAATGCGGGATAATTAAAGTTTGATCAACCAGGGTGGGCAGGGAAATATTAACATCGGTAAAATAGTTATATTGTCTGGTCACAGGTTTGAGAAAACATTGTCAGCCGAAGTGCCACAGTGGCTTAATTATATAATAAAACAGTTATGGACTTTTAGTGGTTGTATATGGTGTGATATTCACCGGAAAAATAAATATTGACCTCGGCTGTCGCCTCGATCAATATTTATTTTTCCGGTGAATATCACACCATATACAACCACTAAAAAGTCCATAATTGTATAATATACACATACATATATATACATTGTTCCATAATTACTGTAATATTTTATAAATAAATACATGTACTGTATAGGTGAAATATTTTGCTTATTTCGTGCTAAAGAAATTACCGCCATGATTTTACCCACGCAGGAATGTCTACCATGCTGGTTAATATATCGTGATATATATAGAATATACACCCACTTATATTGATTGTGTCAAAATTACATCACGCAAAATGCAAAATTTCAGAAATTACGAAATATTCACCACACGAAAATAATCCCCTTTGCAGTATTTAAATTAAAGGTCAAGCTGCCAGGCCAATGTTGTTTGTCTGTAAAAATGTATTTTATTTCTTTGTCCATGGTTGCAGTGAGAAGAATGTATCAGATATTGTTTCAAAACTTAGGGGAGTATTGGATATTTTGTTATCTGCAGATAAAAATTGCTCCAGCTATTTGGTTATTTTGATCTCTGACTGGTCTCTGATGGGAAGAAGCTGTATTTTTTATCTTTTCGAACTTCGAATATATATATATTTCTATAATGTACAGACCTGTCAAAAGTTTAACACTATGCTAATAGAGAAGAGTCGAAGCTCGGCTGCCAAGTGGTCAAAGTATGCATAGCTAGTGCCCAAATTGCAGCTGCCGAGATATAGATAACCCCAGGCCAAAAAAAGTGCTAATTAGGAACTGATTGACCTATCACCGACCACGCCCACAATGTTTCGACACTGGCCGCCATCATGGTACCAAAGCAGCGTCACGGCAACTAATGATGTACTTGTGTCAGTGACGTCATTAAATGGCGCAATTCATGCCGAGTTTTCTTTCTTTTTGCGTGTTAATCAAGCATCCGGCCATTTGTCGGAACATTGTGGGCGTGGCCAGCGATACGTCAACTAGTTAGGTTAGTGTTAAACTTTCGACAGATTATACTGTATCTCTTTCATTGCTACATGCATATATTTACATAATGGGCAGGCAGGCACAGCTGAGTGGTTCTTGCTGTCATTGGTATATATCAAGTTCAAGGTTGTTGGTTCAAACCCCACTCTGGACTCTGGGAATTGTTTATTCTGTCTGCGCTCTTTACACAGCTGGCTATCAAGAGTGATTTTGAAAAGACTTTTGCGTTTCGCTCAGTTTTGAAAAAGAAGCTACAAGTGTTTGGCTGTTGGCTACAGAGGACACTTACAGACATGTAACACTACATGTTATTTTATCATAATTCAATATGCTTTCGTTTCAAGCATTTTGATTGGTCAGGTCTCGTTTTTGTTATTTTTGCATGAAAGAATTGCCTTTTAGTAACATCATATTATTATTGACACACAGAAACATTTAAATTCTATGCCATAGTGATGCTTATTTTTTTAATTACTGAATAATAAAAAGTGAAAATAATATATTTTTTGTTGTTATGGAAAACTTAAAGAATTTGACATTTTGCACAGTTCATAATTCTTAATACTGTATGTTAAAATTTATGTTTTACCATGATGAAATAAAAGACTAAATATAGGTTTTATGTATATTCTGTCGGTTAAGGCTAAGCCAAGTTAATTTGTAGTTCTGTGGACCCGCCTGCCTGTAAGTTTTAGAAGCAAGAATAAAATTAAAATTCATTTTCAAATCATTTTTGGCTTGTCCAAAATGTCCCACATGGCAGGTTTGGTCTATTTTTTTTATTTTTTTTTTTTTTTTTTTTTTTTTTTTCTATGATATAGAACTTTAGTAAGTTTTGGACGACAACACATCTAAACCATACCAGTGTAAGTTGTTTCAGCAAATTCTATTCTATTACTAAGATTGTAACATTAGAACCCTGGCTGATTATTTGCTATATTAATAAAAAACAAACATACTTATCCATATCCAGATCACAATCCAGAAGCAAAGTAAAAACTTTGGAACTGGCAAGTTAGGTTATACACGTGAACTTCCACCAGGGAAGTGAGGCCAGGTGCTCCGGAAGGGTAGGCACCTCCTGTTTATAGCTACACCCGCCAGGTGTGTAATCAAAATTGTGTGAAAGGAACATGAAACTATGAGACGTCAAAAATATCCAGGGCAATCCTGGACACAGAGACATCATGACAAATGACATTTACAAAAACAGCATATTTTATGCTTTTGTGATGGTGAAGAAAATTGTTTTGTTTTTTAAGAAAAAAACTTGCATTTAATTTTTAATTGCTAATGCTCCTCTTCTTTTTTTCCCAAAGAATCCATAGAACTTAAAAATTAATTTGGTGTGGCCTAAGCTGTCTTTTGGTTCTTTCTATTTGGGTTATGGTTTTTAAAAGGTGATAGAATACAATTGATAATTATACATACTATACAAGAATTATTATTCATTGTGTTAATTTTTAATGGTTTTGTAATTTTGTTGGAAGATAATTTTATGGGAATTGTGTTTTGTGAAAGTAAATACATTTGGGGCCCTTGGTATGTAAACATTTTGATTTATATAAAATTTTGTTGTATTTTCTATCCCAAAATATTATGGAAATTTGTCATCAGCATTCAATGAAATTTCTTCCTTCTTCCTATTTTGGAGATAGAGATTTCCGCTTGAAGAAACGATGGAAGAAATTTCTATCTTCACCTCCACGTGCTGATCTTCACCTCCTCATGCGGCTTTCAGTGACGTCACAATCAAAGGACAATTGAATGACGTTATTTCATGAAGACATGATGTCGTCTTGCGGGAAAATGACACCCGAGTCTCCCAAATTTTAGATATTTTCACTGCGTTTCAAATGTTTATTTTGGAAGATTAGAATAAATGGCTTTGTTTTCTAGTTTATACATTGTGTATAAACCAAAATCAGGTACATTCTGTCCGATGGTCATATTTATTTTTATGTAAAACGTTAAATAACAAAATTAGATATACAAAGATGGAGTCGATATTGATGTGACTGATACATCAAGCCAAAAATTGTCATCAAAATGGAAGAAAAAGAATCAATCATGAGTTTATCCATGTAGGATAAGAAAATCTCACCCTCAGGGTTAAATACTTCTATCAGAGACTGGGCAAGCCTCGTCTCTGACTGAAATATTCAACCCCTCGAGTGAGATTTCCCTATCCTACAAGGATACTCATGATAGATTCTATTAATCTTGCATAGCAATTGGTCATCCTGCCAGGATACATGGAACTATGTTGGTCAATGGTCCCATGTACCCATACCTGGTACCCCTCATTAATAGCTCTGGGTACACAAATCTTTGAAAGAGTGCATTGTGGCTTTACAACCTGCCAAAAATCTGTACATGTATAACCTATATTCTCCCCAAAAAAAACATTTTTTATTTTTTGTTTTACGGAATATTTATTTTTCATTTATATCTTGTTTTTTGAGGATGATGATGATGATGATGATGATGATGATGATGATGATGATTGTTGATGATTGTAATGATGATAATGGTGGTGGCCATGATGATGATGATGTTGATGATGATGATGATTGTGATGATGATGATGTTGATTGTGATGATGATGATGATGATGATGATGATGATGATGATGATGATGATGATGATGATGATGATGTTGATGATTGTAATGATGATAATGGTGGTGGCCATGATGATGATGATGTTGATGATGATGATGATTGTGATGATGATGATGTTGATTGTGATGATGATGATGATGATGATGATGATGATGATGATGATGATGATTTGGTATATTTATTTACAGTGTGTTTGGTACATTCTTGAAGGCTAAAGAATATGGAGAAAAAATTATAGAGGATGTAGCAGCTTCATGGTGGATGATACTTGTGTAAGTGTACTATAAAAGAACTTTTATACCCTGCAAGTTTAGGGTATATATAGAAATCACACTGTCTGTTCGTCCATCTGTCTGTCCCAATATCATGTTCAGTCCATATCCTCAAAGTTAATGGATGGATTTTTATCAAAGTTTAAGCAAATGTAAATCAACATGAGACAATATGTCTCCTTCTGTCTGTCTGGCCATTGTCTTGACAATGTTGGGGATAGGGTGTTAATGTCTGTTAAGAGACCGCTCTAGTTTGCTGGCCCCAGAGATTCATAAAAACCACCTGTTGCAAAATTACCTTTATGAGCAGATAGATTTAAAAAATTCAAAGAGTGTTATAGAGTGGAGTGAATGGTGTTTTATGTCCCAGTCAAGATTCTTTTTTAACTTGCTGGTATATTTAGGCAGTCAATTATGGAATGGTGAAGGAAACTGGAGTGCCAGACAGCTTCTTACACTAGGATCTGTCTGAAGCTTAGGTATCACCACACTTCTCAACTCATGGGTCGAAATTCCAATCAGGCAGATCCTAGTGTGACAAATTTTGTAAGTTTGCTCGTTGAAGGTTAGTGATATCATCCGAGCACTCGGTTTCCTGCATATCCAGAACTTGAACATCTCCATCTGTACTTTGGCCTAAAGCCTCATTTTTCTACTTAACCACTGTGGATACTCAGTTGGTTGAGTGCTCACTACGTAAGTTGGAGGTTATGGAATCGAATCCTGATTAGGTTTGATCCAAAACTTGAAATTGGATATTGACTGTTCTTTTACCAAGCACTCGGCATTACGAAATGAAAGTCGCGGTTCTTTCGCATTGGAACTTTTGTGTCAAGGTAAGCACAAGCACAATTTCTGCACCTTTGCCTATGGCTGGCAACATCTCAATAAAGTGAAATATTCTTGACTGGGTCCTTAAACACCATCACTCAACTCATTACGCTACTCCTTCTATTTTTTCACTTCATGTTGTCAAATCCAGGTTTCAAAGCATTGCCTGGAGTAATGGCATTTTATGCCCCAGTCAAGATTCTTTCACCCATATTGTGGTGTTCAGTTCTGAGGTGTCAGAGGAAACTAAAGTACTTGAAGAAACCACTCATCATAATACTGTAGATTACTTTAAATTTGCAAGTAACACATTTCCTATGCCAATCACTAAGCACAATTTCATGAAATATGTAAATTCGCAACCACAATCCATGTGAATATAAAAACTTGTGATTGATTAGCGATTATATCGCATTACTACAAAGTCTTGTCATGTTATATATAACTTCCACAGTTGATTGCTGGCATGTTTTAAATTTGTGTTTTAATTTTGGCGATTCTGGGAATATTTGTGTGATACAAAAATGTATATGAATTGTGACTGACTACAATCCATGTGAATATAAAAATTCATGATTGATTGGCAATTATCTCCCTTTTCTACGAAATGTTGTCATGTTATATACAACTTTCAGATTTGATTGCTGGCATGTTTTAAATCTGGTGTTTTCATTTTGGTGATTCTGGGAATATTTGCATGATATATGAATTCGCAACTGAGAGTCCTCTCGAAATTACTGGTTAATAAATCTCTTGCGAAAAAAAAAGTAATCTACAGTAGTTTTCAAATATCATTACTTTTTAACTTGTACATAAGTCACATAAATTTTTCTTTATCATCTTGCTATTTTTTTGTAGTGTGTTGGTTATAGCTATGATTATATCCTTGATATGGATTGTATTAATGAGATGGCTGGCGGGTGTCATGGTCTGGTTAACCATATTTATATTCATTGGTTTATTTGGATTTTGTAAGTATTTATAGATATACAGTCAAAAGTGTCTATAAAGGCCACCCAAAGGAACCGATAAAAGTGGTCTTTATGGGCAGATGGCCTATATGTACAGGTTTAAAAATATGAATAAAGAACAATTGTGATACAATTCTACTGGCCTTTATGTGGCCCTTATATAGAGATGGTGTTTAAGGCAGGTTGGACTGTATGTTTATTTAAAGTAAAACCTCAACATATTGCCACCATTTGTTCAGTCAATTTTTTGAATTATAAGGGATGTTTGGCTACAAAATTAGGGGGGAGGGGCTAAAAAATAAAAACATTTAAGAGACCAACTTTGGGACATTAACATACTGTGGCTATAACTAAGGTATTGATGATATTAAAGGGCATTGTAACAAAGTTTTTAATTTGTGCTAAAATTTGTACAGAATAAAACTTTTATTTATGGATGAAAGTATTAAAATTTTGTTATGCCTCATGATTTTCTCAGCTAAAAGCAGTGTTAGTGTTTTAGGTATGTCAAAATGTGAAGGTTTTATGTGAAAGTCAGTTTAATATTGTGACTACAAAAGCTTGATTTCTAGAAATCGGACATAATAATGTTTGGTTTTATCCATCCTACTTCTCTTCCAACCCCATTGAAGATATTTTACTAAACTTGAAATACATGTTCATGATTACCAGGGTATGTGTGCCAAAAGAGGAGATAACTCTGTACAAATTTATCCTGAGAATGCCCCTTTGAAATTTTTCTTATCAAATCTTTTAAGAGTAATGGCTCTAATGAATTTTAATCATGGTTTTGTGATTTTTGATCAACTTTAATGGAAAAAATGTTAAAAGACATATTTTGGCCCACCTAGTTGGACTCTTTTTTTCGAGGAACTTTTGAGTGTGCATCTTATCTTATGATAACTTTTCAGGGGTTCAAAACTCCCAGGGTCTGAGGTCTGGGACCTATTGATTTAACATTGGGACACTTGATATTAAAACTGTAAAAGTCTGTTGGACTTGCCAAATTTTAACATGTTAATGCCAATTTTTCTATTTAATAACAAAATTGCATATGAACTTTTCAATAATGGCATGGGACTTTCAAAACTTTATGTTGGACCTGTCAAAAATTAAGACAAAAGGTCATGAACCTTCCATTCATTACAAAACATAATTTTGAACCTCTGCTTTTATTTTCTCTTTTTAATTTGAAATTTTAGAATTTTTCATTTATCAATGACATATTTTGTTCTAGCCTCCTTTTGGTGTTTTAAGAGTTACTTTGAAACAAAAGATACAGACCAACAGTTTAACATACATTTTGTACTGCTGACCTTGAACTTTGCTAAATACAAACTGTTCTTAGCCTTTGGTAAGTATGAGTTTTTACTTAATTCATTAAAGTTAGTTGTTAGTTAATATTATTGTTCACCAGTGTCAGTATAATGTGACCGGGGAAGTTTTTTGCTTATCGACATTATACTAATAGAGTTGGCAACTATTTTAAAGTCGACCTAACTTTGTACTTTACAAGCAGACCACAAATTACACTTGCACATGCACAAATTTGTTCTTAGATTTAAATTGTTAGAGATTAATAAACTTGCAAATAACTGAAAAATTGCTGAATTGAAATGGCAACAACAATATTATCTCATGATTCATGATTTTTGTTAACAATTAGTTTACCCTTGATATATTTGATGCCCAATAGTTCCATGTTCCTTTCACCTTCAATTTTAATCACATTTGTACAAACATGGTTTATGTAGCTAGCTTACTCTTTCCGAGCACTTTGTCTCACTTCTCTGGTGGAAGATCGTGTTACTCTTCCCGAGCACTTTGTCTCACTTCTCTGGTGGAAGATCGTGTTACTCTTCCCGAGCACTTTGTCTCACTTCTCTGGTGGAAGATCGTGTGTTTAACCTAATTTGTCAGTTTCAAAGGTTTTACTTTGCTTTGGGACTGACATTTGGCCATGGGTTGGTATCTTTGTTTTTGATTTAATAATTTCATAATTTCAGGAATTATATCTGCAGTCATATTACTTATAACACTGCTGATTTTACTGGCTCTCTGCTCCAGGATAAGGATAGCAATAGCCCTTATAAAGGAAGGAAGCAGGTAAGATTACATAATTATCAGGAGGGTTACACTAATTGTTTCTCTCTCTCTCTCTCTCTCTCTCTCTCTCTCTCTCTCTCTCTCTCTCTCTCTCTGGCTTTTTTACTAGCTCTCTGCTCCAGGATAAGGATAGCAATAGCCCTTATAAAGGAAGGAAGCAGGTAAGATTGCATTATTATCAGGAGGGTTATACTAATTCTCTCTCTCTCTCTCTCTCTCTCTCTCTCTCTCTCTCTCTCTCTCTCTCTCTCTCTCTCTCTCGGGCTTTTTTTATTGGCTCTCTGCTCCAGGATAAGGATAGCAATAGCCCTTATAAAGGAAGGAAGCAGGTAAGACAAATAAATATCATCAGGGGGTTACTATGCCTGAAAAACATATATTATTATCTCTCTCTCTCTCTCTCTCATAAGTATAGTAGCTGTATTGAATTTTAACCTACCTCTTTGAAGCTAATCAGTGATTTCGATCTCTCTCTCCCATATACAGTTGACTCTCGTTATCTCGAACTCGACGGGGAAATGCAAAAAGTTCGACTTATCCGGAGTTCGAGATAACCGATGTTAAAAACGACAACAAAAGGGAAGTAACTCGTACACGCCTACCGGAAGTCGCTTCCGGTTTTATCTTGTCAAACTGTATATTGCCGTTTTTTCCATATATTGTATGTATTCAAACATGATATATAAAAACTGCATTATTTATTATTTGTATTTATAATTGAGATATTAGCCGACAAATAGTGGAGTCCGCTTTGGTCTCCATACCAGTTTCGCTTTGAGTACTTTAATCACCCCAAGCTTCCGGTTGTATTGAGTAATGTTCACATCACACGCTTTCGGAAGCCATGTTCAGCTTGGCAGTAATTATAACACCTGCTAATCTACTTGATGGTTTAATTGCTTATGCAAGGGATAATGATTAAGGGCTTAAGGAAATTGGGAGGTCAGTGCAATGTTGTAATTTTAAAATCAACACAAGGCCGACAGTCAAATATTTTATTTGTGTCGGAATGTGTTTTTTCTACCAAAAAATCTGTAGGCACTGACAAATTTGATTTCTCAAAATTTTTTGTTCGAGTTTACAAATTAATTTTCCTATATTTTTTGTTCGAGTTAACAAATTTAGTTTTCCTAAATTTTTTGTTCGAGTTAACGAGTGTAATTTTACTAGGATTTTCATTCAAGGGGACGAAAATATTGTTCGACATATCCAGTAGTTCGAGATATCCGAGTTCGAGATAACGAGATTCAACTGTAATAAGTATAGCCATATTGAATTTTAACCTACCTCTTTTAAGCTAATTTGTGATCTCTCCTCTCTCTCTCTCTCTCTCTCTCTCTCTCTCTCTCTCGTGTGTGTGTTTTTTAAAAGTGTAAATTGGTGATGATTTTTTCCATTAAGTACCTTCCAAATATTTCAACAACTATGGTTGGTGAATGTTTTGTGGGGTTTTTTTTTTTGTGTCCGATGAATAAATCCGCTTATGTTTTGAAGTACATGTACTTATACCTACAAATAAGGAAATGACTTGCTGGTGTTAACCTTCATTATCCTTTATATTTCAGGGCAGTTGGATCGATGTCGTTTACATTATTATTTCCAGTCATACCATTTTTACTGCAGATTGGGATTATTGGATTTTGGCTTGCTTTAGCAGTGTATCCTTAGTAGATAATATGACATAAATAGTGTTCAATCAGGGTTTTGTCAGAAGGGGCCATTTTCAAACTTTCATCTATTTGGTATTCATTTTATGTAAAATATGGCTCACGCATGTGACTTAGGCCTTAACAATTGATTGATCGCCGGCCACGCCCACTATGTTCCGACAAAGGGTCAACATGCTTGAATTACATGCAAAAGAATGAAAACTTGGCCTGAATTGTGCGGTTTAATCATTGACACTAGAACGTCATTTCATTAGTTGCTGTGATGCTGCTTTGGTACTGTAATGGCGGCCAGTGTCGGAACACTGTGGGCGTGGCCGGCGATAAATCAATTAGGTCATTTGGCAAAATAAGACATGGTTCCAACAGGTCAGTAAAAGTCAGAGAATTTTTAATTTTTTTCAAAGTCTTGGTATTGTCATGGAATTTCAAAAATTGCCGGGGAATTTGGTAAATTAGGAAAATATCAGGCATTATCAGGGAATTCAACAGTTGTGCTCCTTTGAAATTTTAATCTTTTTCTTTTGACTGGCCTACTCCTTCCATACTACTGAAGAAAACAGGACATTATTAACAAAAAGTTACATATGTAGAACAGAGTATTAGGAATTCTTGTATATGGTCTAAGCATGGTTCCCACGCATCAGGGAAAAATCAGGAAATGTTTACGGTACTTTTTTCTAGGTCAGGGAATTATTAGGGAATTGAAAAAAATTAGAACATGTCAGGGAATTACCCCTAGGTTAAGACACAAAAATCATACCCTGTTAAAATGCTGTATTTCTTATCCGATTTGTGAGAAAAAAAGTTTCCTTAACATATACCAGATTTTTAGCATCAACAGGTCGTCAACAGAATTTCGACATTGGTAACGGCTCGGAATACAGATTTACTAACGGAACTTGGGATTACAGCAAAATTAAATCTAAAACAGCGCAGTTCTTTGGTACAGTTTGTGATGATTCTGATCTACAGGTAGGTTTACCTCCCTTTATTGCTCATCTGTATGAAGTATAAAAGAACTTATAAACTTACCCCCAGAGTTGAGCAGTTGGAAGTTTTTGATTGGCTATGTATGGAAGTAAGCTACACTGTTTTGTTTGATTTGTTTTGTTTTTGGAGCAATATTGTTATTTTACACCCCAGTCAAGATTCTTTCACTTTTATTGAGGGGGTCAGTTTTGGAATGGTGGAGAAAATGGAGCATCATGAGAAAATCACTAACCTTAAGTAAGTGAACTGACATAATTTCTCCAACTATGATCTGTCCTTAGTGGAGTTTGAACTTACCTGTGAGAGGTGCTGTTATCTATAAGTGCGTGCTCTAGACAACTTGAGAATGAATTATGAAAAAAAATGATGTCATACCTACTGAGCTTTAACATTGGTAATAAATTATTCTAAAGGTTTACTGAATGTTGATCTCTATGTTAAAGTACCACTTCAGTAGCTCAGTTGGTTGAATGCTTGCTTAGTATGTGGGATGTTGTGGGTCTGAACCCTGGCCAGATCTGACTTGAAATTAAATAGTGACTGTTCTTTCTCCAAGCACTCTGCATTGGGTCTTTCGGAAGAGACCTTAAAAACATATGCCCAATGTCAAAGCAGGCATAGTACATTAAAGAACCCTCCCTACACATTGCCCAGACCCGACTACAGAGGTAAAAATTGTCTGCCACTTCACATATATCTGTTGACATCCCGATATAAATTTAATATTCTTGACTTGGTTGGTTGGTTGAATGTTGTGTAAGGTCGCATCAGCAATTTTTTAATCTCTATGGATTAATATATGAACAAGTTTGTGTATGCATGTGAAGTGTGAGTGTGTTTTATGGTCTGTCTTATACTAGCACTTACACAGGGCCTTTTTAACGCACTAGCCCACTGAGTCAGTATGCCGCACACAAGCATACCACTCCCCCAATCAAATTATACTGATATCAGGTGAACCAGTAAAGGCCAACAACAAGGAAAATTCACTTTCCAAATTCACTTGTGGTCTGAGTGGGACTCGAACTCACAGTGGTGAGAGACTCTGCATTTGTTGACTGATGTCTTATCCATTAGACCACCACCGCCTGCTAACTGATAAGATATTTTATCTATTAGGCCACCATGGCCTCTATATTTTGACTTCGACATAAAACCCCATGCAATCAATCAATCCTATACATGTATAAAATTAATCACCTAATTAGTTATTTGAATTTTTGCCACATCAAGGAGGTATGTATGTATGTCCGAGAGCTTTAAGACAGGATTCTATATATTACATTAACCGGTTTATGTATTTCAGTATGACGGGATTATATGTTTTAATTAACCAGTTTATATAAATTGTATTGCTAATATTCTAACCCCAGTTTCACAATTATTTCTTGAATAAGATTTTCCTTAACTTTTATCTGGCGAACTTGAAATCTGAATAATTTTGTTAGTTCTCAAGATATGCATGCATCTAAGGTTTCATTTTGAATACCACTCAATATCACTCAGTTTTTGTTGATAAGTTTGATGTCTCTGGTGTCCAAGATTGCCCTTGATATATTTGACGTCCTATAGTTCCATGTTCCTTTCACACAATTTTGATTATAAACGTGGTGGATGTAGCTAGCTAAACAGGAGTTGCTTACCCTTTCGGAGCACACGACCTAACTTCCCTAGTGGATGTTCATGTGTTTAACCTGACTTTCAGTTCCAAAGTTTTTACTTTGCTTCTGGATTGTGATTCGGAGATGGATTAGGATGTTTGTTTTTGATAAAAGCTTGTTACATCTATATTTTATTTTTATACCCCCGCTTAAAAAGTGGGGGGTATATAGTGATAGGGGTGTCCGTCCATGTGTCCGTCCTTCCGTTACACCTTAGGGTACCTATCTCTTATCCACAACTCCTCCTAAACCCTTTAATGGATTTTCATGAAACTTTCACACAATCTTTGTGATATAATGTAGATGTGCATCTCTTATTTAAAAATTTGATCCAATGGATTTTTGGGAGCGGGGGTATTTTTTGTGAGCTTGAGGCTCACAGTTTTTCTAGTTTGAGATGTTTTATTTGTAATATTTTAAAAGATTGTTAAAATTTACTAGTTTTAAGTTAGGAAAATCTTAGTTAAGGAATGTTTGTGAAACCTGGCCTGTTATATTATTAAGCCGTTTTTGTCTCGTCATAAGGAAGAAAGGGAGATAACTCCAGTGTTACTTCCTGAATCCTGTTTGTAACATTACCCGTGGTGCTGGATTATAATTAACTCTGTTTACTGTTTATATATATAATAAGTCATTTGTGATGTTATTGTCATTGTCTTGTCATAAATAACAAGAGGAGATAACTCCAGTGTTACTCCGTCAATCCAATTGATATTAAACATAACATGGTTCTGGATTATAATTAACTTTGTTAACTGTTAACTACAGTTTATATATTAATGTGTACATAACCAAGCATGTACAGTAAAACCTCGATTCATCGCCATCATTTGTTCAGTCAAATTTTGGCGTTATAAAGGGGTTTGGCGATAAATTGAGGGAGGGTCATAAAGAAAAACATGAACAAAATGGATTTTGGTACTTCAAAAAAATGTGGTGATAAGCGAGGTGGCAAAGTTATCGAGGGGCATTATAACGAGGTTTTACTGTATTCCAGAATGTTTTTGTACTCTATTATATTTTGGGTTGTGGTATTTTTTTTTCTTCTAAAAACCTGTACAAAAAGATGAACTGACAAAGATTGGTTTAACATGTTATGCATGCTCACATGAGATGCTCATATCTGGAACAGTGGAAGAAAATAAAGTCATCAAAAACAAACATCACAATCCAGAAGCAAAGTAAAAACTTTGGAACTGACAAGTTAGGTTAACACGTGAACTTTCACCAGGAAGTGAGGCCGGGTGCTCTGCAGCTCCTGTTTAGCTAGCTATACCAGCCACGTGTGTAATCAAAATTGTGTGAAAGGAACATGGAACTATGGGGCGTCAAATATATCCAGGGCAATCCTGGACACAGAGAAATCAAAGTTATCAGCAATATTGTGATGACGGCCATAAAACGATACGTAAGAAACCTGTCTATAATGTAGATGGAAACTAGAGTGCCTGGAGAAAACCATCAACAGTTAACAAACTTTCAAACTTACTCATATAAGGATCTGTCCTAAGTGGGATTCACATTGACGTATCGCCAACCATGCCTTTTATGTTCTGATACTGGCCGCCATCACAATACTAAACTAATGACGTACTAGTGTCAGTGACTTCACCAAATGACACAGTTCAGGTCGAGTTTTCTTCCTTTTTGTGTGATATTCAAGCATTCAACCTTTGTCTGTACGCTGTGAGTTTGGCCGGCGATCTGTCAGTTGTGTAATACAGTTATACATTGTAGATGTTCTCTATGCAATAATACGAGTCAGTTGGCAATTCATTATTCTTAATAAACTGCTCTCTTACTGTGGAAGTAGAATATTTTACTGATCATTGACAATTATTTTAGTGTGCATAAATGGTGATAAAATTACCATCCCAACTTTAATTCTAAATCACAATCCCTGGGTATCCTAAATTGGGATAATTTGTAATTACTTGGCTTTTTTATTCATTTATTAAAATAAACCAAACATGCAAATGCAATATTATTTTTTTATTTCTTTTGTTTTAATTTTCTTTTTTAATTTGATATATTTACATTGACTTAAGCATCTTAATTGTAGCCTTTTGTGAGTAGCATGTAATTTTGACGAACAAAGGGAGATAACCTCTGCAGAACTCCAGAATTGTCTATTAATTTTTAATTTATATATGTTTTTATTTCATTACAGGGAAACAACACCAATGAGTTCTGTACATTTTTAAAGAATCAAGAAGAAAAGTAAGTTTTATCACTAATTTAAATTTTATAGAAAATATTCGCTGTGACCAAAATTTGATATGCAACATGAAACAAGTAACTGCGTGAGCTTTCAGTCATTCTTTAGACATTTGCCATATTGTGTTCAAATGTCAGTTTATAGTCCCATAAATCTTAATCCACCACATCGATGTTCAAACCCCAATCCTCGATGAATATTTCTGAAACTTCATAGGGAAGGCCTTTTGCTTTTCATTTTTTGACTTTGGTCTTTTGATGGGCCAAGTCTGAACCCAGGCCAGGTAGCTTGTTTTGTTTACGTCAGAAACAAATTTTTGAGTGTCAGGATTTAACAAAAAAATTAAAAACTAACAATAGCATGATTTTACTGGCACAATATATTTAGAATACACAGTTTTCCTTTTTATCTTTTACCTTTTGAAGAAAGAGGGATATTAATTTCAGCATTCCAGTCTGCCTGTCTGTCCTTTTGTCTGTCTGTCCTTACACTTAATAACCGATAAAATTCGGAAGTTTGTTTATTTTCCTTATTTTTGTTTTAATGTATTTTTGAATTATATTACAGTTTATGTATTTTGTATTTTTTATTACAGTTTTGCCTTCTACACACAGATCTATAACCTGTTCATGTTATTTTGGTTGGTCAACTTTTTCATAGCCTTAGGACAGATGACCTTGGCCGGAGCCTTTGCTTCCTATTATTGGGCATTTGAAAAACCAAAAGACATCCCATCACTCCCATTGCTTAGTGCTTTTGGAAGATGCTTCAGGTAAGACTATAATGGACTCGACATTTAATTATTTTTTATACTATGCAGATGTCTAGAAATGAGACATATTCTAGGTTTCCACAAATTTAAAATAATTAGTAGCCAAATTTCCAAAATTTGAGAAATTATAGTCCCTTTTAAAGTATTTTGCCACAAATTTGCTAAAATAGGTTACTTTTTGAAAGAATTTCTCAGAAAGTAGTAGCCAATGGCAATTTTGGCTACCAGGAATGAAAACATAGGATATTATGGAAAGGTGTTGTATGTCTGTCAGTCTACCTGTATTAGTTTTTTCTGTTCTGCTCCTCCAACACCGTTGAAAATATTTTTTACGAAACTTGGTATCTATAATTACCATGATATACTGTCAAACCTGTCTTAACGGTTATCCCTATATAAGGGCCACCTGCTTATAAAGGCCAGTAGAATTGTATGCCAATTGTTCTTTATTCATATTATTTGAACCTGTATATAAAGGCCACTTATACTGGTTCCCTTGGGTGGCCTTTATACACAGGTTTGACTGTATGAACATTGTGCATGTTTGTGCCAGAAGAGGAATTAATTTGAAAATGTGTGGTGCCTAATCTTTCATTAGGAGCCTCGGTGGTAGGTTCTAGTGTGAGAAAGTTTGTTGGCTTGTTTGGCTAAATGTCTGTGGTTTTCTCTAGTCACTCCAGTTTCCTCCACCATCCTTGAACTGACCACCATGATATAAGTGTAAAATCTGGAGTGTGGCCTAAAACAATACTACAGTAAAACTTTGATTCATTGCCACCATTGGTTTAGTCAAATTTTGGTGTTATAAAGGGGTTTGGGCGATAAATTGGGGAAGGCGGATAAAGGAAAACATAAACAAAATGGATTTTTGGACTTCAAAATAGTGTGGCGATAAGCAAGGTGGCAAAGTTATTGAGGGGCATTATAATGAGGTTTTTCTGTACTTCATGTCATGGTTTTCTTTGCCTCTTGTTTTACAAATTTAAAGTAGATTCATTTTATTCTATCATTTACATCTTAAAAATGAAAACTCTGTGTATGTAGTGGTTTTTCCTCTTGCACACAAAAGGTACAGCTTAATTTGTGAAAACCGTAATTAACCCAAATTCTGTCTAAACTCAGTTTCTTCAATAGGACATACAGTTAATCCTCATTATGCCACTCCATAGCTTTGCCACCTTACTTGTCTGCGGAGACAGTTCTAGTTATACCCCTCGCTTAAAAAGTGGGGGGTATATAGTGATAGGGTTGTTCGTCCGTGTGTCCGTCTGTCCTTCCATTACACCTTAGGGTACTTATCTCTTATCCGCAACTCCTCCTAAACCCTTCAATGGATTTCTTGAAACTCACACAATCTTTGTGATATAATGTAGATGTGCACCTCCTATTTAAAAATTTGATCACATGGATTTTTTTTATGTGGGGGGAGCGGGCGGTATTTTTTGTGAGCTTGTGGCTCACAGTTTTTCTAGTTTTATTTTGTTTTTATATTTCAGGTATCACCTTGGTTCGTTAGCATTTGGATCATTAATTATAGCCATTATACAGATAATCAGGGTACTCCTGGAATATCTAGATTCCAAATTAAAAGGATCCGAAAATCCAGTAGCAAAGTTTTTTCTGAAGTAAGTGAACAATAGACCAATTCCTTACAGAGGCCGCAGTGGTCTAATGGATAAGACGTCACTACAAATCCAGGGTCTCTCACTACTGTGAGTTTAATTCCTGCTCAGACCACATGTGGGAAAATGAGTTTTCCTTGCTGCTGGCCTTTACTGGTTCACCTGGTGTCAGTATAATATGACTGGGGGAGTGGTATACTTGTCTGCGACATACTGACTCCATGAACTCAATAAACTAGCACCTTAAAGTCGCCCTGAGTGTGTGCTGGTACAAGCCAGACCATAAAACGCACTTGCACAAAACATTTGTGACTTTGACTCGCATGTCAGACATCACTTCTGCCATGCTTGCTTGATTGTAATCACGGAAATATAATCCGAACATTTAATTTTGGTAACATTTTCATGTAACACCGGTTGACTTTCTTCTAAGTCTTCCTTTGTCTTGATGCCGGTACTAAATTTGAGTGTTTTTATATGACGTCATATTAACATTGCATTACGTAGTAGGTATAATAGAATGTATGGGGGTACTGTATGGGGTTTATGTATTAGTTAGCATAAAGTTTATAGGCAATAAATTAATGTTTTTAATATTTGTAGTGATGTAAGTTTGTTTATAAAACGGTTAACCAGTTATGGTTGGGTTACATATACTGTCCAACTTAAATAAAAGTCACCTCATTTGAAGATCTAAACAAAAATTTAATCATACATTGACACATATATATATATATCTTTTTTTACAGGTGCCTTAAGTGTTGTTTCTGGTGCTTAGAAAAGTTTATAAGATTTCTCAACAAAAACGCATATATAATGGTAAGTCTATAGTAAAATATTTTTTTGATTTTTAGCTCATTTGTTTGTTCTAAATTTTTTGGGACATTTTATTTTTGCAAATTTTAATTTTTGTGGATGCAGTGAGAGCATAAAAGTTCTGAAAACATAAATATTTACAGAAAATCATCCATAACAAATACTTACATGAAAAGTCATCAGTCACACACTTTCATTTTTTGCAACAGAATTAACATGATTAAATCAGACAAAGCAGTTTCAGTATAAATTTATACAGTCAGAGTCTTATAATATGATGTTTGCTGTTAGTTTTGATCTAAACTTTGCACCAAATTGCAAAATAATGCAAAAAAATTACCTACCCACAAAAAATATCAAATGGGCCAACCCAACTCTTCATTTATAAAAAATTGCTCGTTTCAAATAAGTGAATATTGATGATAACCGATAAAATAATGCATACATGTATTGTATTGTATTGTATTGTATTGTATTGTATTGTATTGTATTGTATTGTATTGTGTATTGTATTGTATTGTATGTATTGTATTGTATTGTATTGTTATTGTATATTTTCAGATTGCAGTACATGGTAAGAATTTCTGTTCATCTGCGAAAGATGCCTTTTTGTTACTGATGAGAAATATTGTCAGGTAAGTCATGTGTTTTATTGTATATAATTAAACACCAGAGGCTTGTTCAACCATGCTTCTGGTTTTCAAAATGCCCACCTTAGCTCTTTGCGTTTTTTTTTTAATGGCAGCGAACGATGCTGTTACATCCAGGGCATCCGGATGCTTTATCAATTATCTCCTGTAGATGTGACTATCTAGGTTCAAATCCTACTATGGGAAAAATTCTTGTGTGAAAGAATTTGCTGAAAGTGGTTTTCTCCAGGTGCTCGGTTTTTCTGCCAATCACTGAGCTAACCATCTAGATAAACGTAAGTGAAAAAATATAGACCACCTGGGGTGGGGGGGGGGGGGATAAAACTCTTAACTCCTTTAAACTCATGTACCGGTACCAGGTTACACAATACACAATTTAACATTGATAGGTAGTTATACTTAAATGCATACGATATTCCCTTAAAAAACATAAAAACATACTGTGTGTATTTTGGGGAAAAGGAACAATCAAAGGGAGAATCCTAAAAAAGTAATTATACAATTTGTGTTAACATACATTTTATGATCAAAGGGAGGTAATCCTAACAAAGTCATGATATGATTGTTGATAATATTAACTGCAGTTTGTTTGATACTATTCATCTGATATGTTATTTCTATAACAGAGTGGTGGTTGTGGACAAGGTTACAGATTTCCTGATATTTATTGGAAAACTTGTAATAGTTGGAGCAGCAGGTAATATTATACAAGGGCATTATGGGGTTGGGAAGGGAGTTTAGGGTTTACTGACCTGAAATATAGGTTTTAATTTTATTGAAAAATAGTTGATGCTGCATGTAAGATTTGACTCTGGGAAATAAATTCATGATCTGAATTTATCTGGTTATGATAATCAATTAGGGAAACAAATGTGAGTTTGTTTTTAAGATGTATCTATTTGCTGAAATTCATGCTCTGAACACAGTCATATTAGGAGACAGTAGATCTGTGGCAATAGGATTCTTTATAAATTTCCACATTTATTTGGTACCTTTTACAAGTTACATAAACCACGATCATGCTATTTGATAAATAAGGGAAATAACTCAGATAGTTAAAGATAAGTGGTCTGAAGCACACACTTACAGATCAATGACTATCACTGTCTAGGTTCAGATTTTATTGTGGACAGATCCTAGTGTGAGAAAGTTTGTCAGCTTGCTTGCCAAAGGTGGGTGGTTTTCAAAAGGTATTCTGGTGTCCTCTACCATCCAAGAACTGACTGTCTCGATATAAATGAGAGTGTTAACTGGAGCGTTAAACACCTTTACTCCACTCCTGGAGATAACTCTTGCATATGGTTAAAGTTTATATGTGAAGATGAGCTAAGCTTTTTTCTGACAACTGGTTTCAGTTCTTTGAATCTGACATGACAAAGCTGGAGTAACAAGAGGAGATAACTCTGATTACTTCAAACATTTATCTCCCTTTATTTTCTGTTTTTCAGCCACCTCATCATACTTTTTCTTTAGTGGTAAAATATCCTTCCTGCAGGAGTACAATCCTAGACTGAATTTCTATGTCGTACCAATTGTAGTAAGTAATTTTATATTATTTTGTTGTTTGCTTGATTGATTGATGGATTGATTAATTAAAAACAAACAAATTTATAAATTGGACTTTATTTTATTTGTATGGAGAAATCACAGAAGCAGAAATTTGAATCTTCATAGTGTGCTACGGCAAAGAAAGATCTTTAATATGCTTTGCCAACTGTGACTTGGGACATTGGTTTTTATGGTCTCTTCCAAAAGACTTCGTATCTGCTTGTGTTTCTTATGATACACGTAGTAAGAACAGCAGGCCAAGCGACTCCTGATTTTCCAGATTTTTCCTGATTTTGAGCTGTTCCAGATTTTGTCCTGAATTTGTTAGATAAACTCCCGATGTTGAGGATTTTCCCCACCAAAAAAAAAAACAAAAAACAAAAAAAAACATAATATTATGTTGGAATTATTTTAGTGTAAAACAAGTTTACTTTGTAGGTAAGTAAGATTGATTTGAGGCTATATATGGTTAAACATTTAAATTGTGACATTTCTTTCTATAACTAAGATGAAGGTCTTACTTAGAGGGGAGGAAGGCGGCCATTTAAAAAAAATTGGGTGGTTTTTATCACTTTTTATACAAAAAGTTCCTGATAATCTCCTGATTTTTAACTAAAAATCCTGATTTACTAACTTTTTTTGAGCCAAAAAGTGCTTCACAGACTGGAAGCTTTTCTGTAGTGGCACGAGAGTTACCATCTTTAATAATATATTTAAATGCAATATCCATGATATTTGATTGGTTAAATGAATATAACCCTGCAAATGAAGTTTAAGGAAGCATATAATAATTACCCTGTCTATCTGTCTGTCTATCTGTCTGTCTTTCTGTCTATCTGTCTGTCTGTCTGTCTGTCTGTCCCAATATCATGTCTGTTCCATATTTTCCATGTCTGTGGATAAATTTTGATCAATCTTGACACAAATGTAAACAACAGAAGATGGTGTGGCATGCCAAATTTAGTGTCCATCATTGCATCATTGCCTCTCAAGAGACTGCTCCATAGTTTGATCATACCTTGCCAACAAGGTGGTGATGGGAAGACTTGTAATTTATGAATAATTTTTGTTTTTATTTACAGTTGATTACACTTGGTTCCTATGTGATAGCCAGTTGTTTTTTCAGTGTATATGGTATGGCAGTTGACACTTTATTCCTGTGTTTCTGTAAGTACTTATAATATGTATATAAGTTACAGGAGGTGCTTACCCTTCCTCACTTCCCTGGTGGAAGTTCACATGTCTAACCTGACTTTTCAGTTCCAAAGTTTTTACTTTGCTTCTGGATTGTGATTCTGACATGGATTAGAATGTTTGTTATTGATTACATGGTTTGGATACCGAATGATACAGGGTCAGTAGGAAACATACAGGGTGAGGTGTGTTCGTCGACGTTTACATCAGCGACAGGGGGCATAACTCTAACACACCCTGTATAATCTTCACAAACCCTGTTTTTTTGCACATGCAACTATGTACGGTATAATAATGGGTTTTAGCCCATCACTGTCATAGAATTTAGTTAGAGGTAGGGGAATTATTTATACTGATGACCAGGGTTGAAAAATTCACTAGTCTGGGGGCAGGCAAAGGTTTGAGGCCACCAGGTTAAGGGTTTAATTCAGTGATTTTATATGTTGTTGGTTCAATAAAGCAACGAGAGTGAGTGAGTAATGGTGTCAATGTCCCAGTCAAGAATATTTCACTAATATGGAGACATCGCCAGCTATAGGCGAAAGTGCAGAAATTTGCCTGTGTGTTTCAATGATGGCATGATACAGCAGGTTTCTTTATCATGCCAAGCCTACCGTGACATCAGGAAAACCCCAGTGTTGAATAATGGAGTTTGTCAGTGTACCACATGATTAATACCCCTTAATGTTTGTGCAGAATGCTTTGGAATACATTTACGTCAAACTTTTCCAGAGTAACATCATTTTTACGAGAAAACATAAACTAAAGCAATTCCACCTGAAAATGAAAATAATAAAAATAATTATTGCCAAAAACGTTTTGGGGTATCACATGGTACTGGGGCACCCCATTGTGGTGTTATTATTTGTTGCATTTTCATAATCAATAAATCGGTTATAATTGGAAGATGATTTCGATTGATTTTCTGATTATAATCAGTTAATAAATTGAAGTGGAAATTACAAAGTAAATTAGATTAAATTCTAAAATAGTCTTGATAATATCTGCAAGATATTTGTATCTCAGTTAAGAGTGTACATGTATCATCATCATGTGTGGTATCCCTGTCGGCCATTATTCAAAATAGTACTAAGTACACGCATATAGTACAATGCTTTTATATTCAGACAACAGACTGTGCAAATATTACACACAAGCTCCAAACAAACTGTTCCGTTTTTCCATAAACAAACTTCAGTAAATAATCGAAAACGATCGATTATTAGATTTTAGAATTGATTATTGCTAATCAGATGCTCAAACGATTAGATATCGATTAAATCGATTAATCAGTCCTAAACTAGTTATTATTATTATATTTTTTTTTTTTTTGCAGTGGAAGATCTGGAGAGGAACGATGGATCTGCTGCTAAACCTTATTTTATGAGATTTTAGAATTGATTATTGCTAATCAGATGCTCAAACGATTAGATATCGATTAAATCGATTAATCAGTCTTAAACTAGTTATTATTATTTTTTTTATTTTTTTTGCAGTGGAAGATCTGGAGAGGAACGATGGATCTGCTGCTAAACCTTATTTTATGAGTAAAGAATTAATGAAAATACTTGGCAAGAAAAACAAGCCAAAGAAGTCAGAAGAGGAATAAGAACAACACTCATGTACAAATATTTATGTGATAAACAGCACTATGGAAGCTTTGTCATAAATTATATGCAGAAAAAATGAGGAAATAAGAAGAGTAAAAACAACACACAAATACATGTACAAATATTTATGTGATAAACAGCACTATGGAAGCTTTGTCATAAATTATATGTAGAAAAAAAAATGAGGAAATAAGAAGAGGAGTAAAAACACCGCACAAATACAGTGAAAGCAAAATACTATCATAAATTATGTGCAGATAGAAAAAACACTAACAGAACAAAGAAATTGGAAGAGATGAAAGCAACACACAAATATTTACAGTGATATACATTAAAATTAAAACTTTGTCATAAACCATGAATAGAAAGAAAAACAAAACAGGAATGAAAATAACATACAAATAAACAGTATTATATAGGCAAACAACATTGACCAGTCCGTTTGACCTTTCATTAGGAATATTCATATAGGATGGTCCACCCAATACATGGGTAGTGTTAGGATTCGCATTTAATACATTTACATATTGTCCATGATTTATGTTCACGCCAGGTATATGAAATATACACTCTTGATCCCTATTACTTGAATTTACTCGTCCGTAATGAATATTTAATTCAAAGGTCAAGCGGACAGGTCAATGTTGTTTACCTATACAATAAAATATTGTCATAAATAATGTACAGAAAAAAAACAAAACAAAAACAAAGAAATCAGAGAAGAAATGAAAACAACATACAAATAATTATGATGATAAAAAGTAGAAGTAAAACATTGTTAAGATTCATGTAGAGAAAGGAAAAGAAACAAACCATTAATATGTGTCATGGAGAAAAAGAAAGAAAATATAACTTGCCATTGAACTTTGAAATTTTCATTTTTAAGTCCTCAAAGGAATTCAACATGAAAGTAATTAGTAGTAAGAATAATTTTGTAAATTGTTTTCCATTTTTCATTAAATGAATTAAATTATACAGTGTAAAGAGATGTGCAAAAAATATCAGGGACACTTCAAGACTGTCAGTTTGGGACACCTTAGGAGTTAGGACTATCATTTAAGGAAACTTAGGGCTGTCATTTGGAGACATTTAAGACTGTCTATTGGGGACACTGCAGGACTGTCAGCTGGGGACTATGTTCGGAATGATCGGTTGGGGACACTTCACATGCTTCAGGGTTGTCAATTTTGGACACTTCCTAACCTTAAATTGGGAACACTTCAGAACAGTCAATAAGGGATACTTCAAGACTGTCAATCGGGGACACTTTAAAATTGCCAATTTGGGGCCTTCAGGACTGTCTGTTGGGAACACTTCAGGACTGTCAGTTGGAGCCACTTTAAAACTGCCAATTTGCTGCCTTTAGGACTGTCTGTTGGGAACACTTCAGGACTGTCAGTTAGAGCCACTTTAAAACTGCCTATTTGGGGGCCTTTAGGACTGTCTGTTTGGAACACTTCAGGACTGCCACTTTAAAACTGCCATTTTTCAGGACTATGAATTCGGGACACTTCAGGAATGCCATTTGGTCAATTTGAGACCTTTGGGGACACTTCAGGAAAGTCAGTTGGAGACATTTCAGAACTATCAACACTTCAGAAATGTCATTTGTTCAATGTGGGACCTTTATGGACATTCAGGACTGTCAGTTGGGGACATTTCAGCACTATCAATTGGGGACACTTCAGAAATGTCATTTTTTATGGACACTTCAGGACTGTCAGTTGGGAACATAATGGGGACACTTCAGAAATGTCATTATTTATGGACACTTCAGGACTGTCAGTTGGGGACATAATGGGGACACTTCAGAAATGTAATTTATTCAATTGGGGACCTTCATGACTGTCAATATAATTTTTAGTTACATAATTACATGAATAAAGAAGAATTAAACAACATGTCCCAATATTTGTACATCTTTAATAAATGTGTTCAGATTTATTTTACACCTCATTAATGTTTTATTTAATTATTTAATTCTTGCCATTTGAATTAATTAATATTTATATAAATTAAGTTGGTTTTTTTTCAGAGGATTGTAATCGTGAAATTTTGTTGTGTTTTATTTTCGCGTAAATTCGCCATAGAAGCAAGTCATGAAAATAAATCTTTTGTGAATACATGTAGTTTATTTTAATATAATTTATGTGTTTTTGCACCGACCATCATAAAGATATGTGAATAACTTGCAATGATGATTAGCACAAAAATTAACGAGCATGAAAATTTCTCGATTTACAATATATAATCTTTCTTAATGATGTAGTGCTTTACTTTCTTGTTAAAAGGACATGTTCAATATGTGTTTGTCTGAAATAAAATAAATATTTGTATACTGTCATGGCGATACAGGCCATTTATAGCATTATTTGTTAATATATGTAAATACATTGTATATGTCTTGTATGTAAAATTATTACAAATTGAACAAGTGTCGTACAGTCAAATCCTCCTTTAAAGGCCACCTTTGGGAACCAGTAAAAGCAATCTTTATGGACAGATGGTCCTTATATACAGGTTCAAATAATACCAATAAAGAATAAATTTTACTGGTCTTTAAAAACAGGTAGCCCTTGTTGTATAGAAGTGGCCTTTAAGAATGGTTTGACTGTATATAAAGTCTGTGATAAATTAGGAATTAGATTCATGTAGCAGAACTAAGTGCATTTAATAATAATTCTGTTGGGACCAGATTCTTATTATATCCCACACAAGAAAGGAGGGTAATACAATGTTGTAGATATTTAGCTGATTTTGGTTGTTTGAGTCTACCACTGATTTTTTTTTTATGGAAATTACGGCGCTTGGTCTTCAATCATTTTATTGAAATAAGTTTTTCCCACTTTTTTTCTAAAAACTGATTTTTGGTATGTGAGGTTACCATGAGGAGTTACAGATTTTTCTTAGTCCCAGGTCCACCAGTTTTGGTCCTTTGACGATATGGTCCCTATTTTTTGTACTTGAGACAGATTTTCATGAACAGGGTGTTTTTTTATCAATTTCATGTTTGTATATTATTGTATTGGTGTTAATTGTTCTAGTTGTTCCTGTCTGACTTGACCTTTTTATCTCCCACCTTTCAAAGAGAGTGGGGGGGGGGGATATTATATTCAAACTTCTGTTTATCTGTTAATCCAGACACCTCTTGTCCGAAGTAATTTTCCAAAACTATGACACACTATGTTACAAAACTTGGTGCAAAGCATCAACATTGATAGGTGATGCACATATCATTAACCCACAGTTAGTTTGCTCATTTTCCTGGGAGTTATGGCCCTTTGAACATAAGTGCAAATCACAAAATAGTACTTACTGACAGGGGATCATAATTCACTGAACTTGCTATCGTTTCACTTAATACGTGTATACTTTAAACAACTTTCAAAACAATGTCTGCTAAGAGATCAAATATTCTCTGTCGTACAAGAATTTCCAGTTCTTTTGGCCTGTACTATGTGACAACCTCATACTGTGTCCTCAACCTTTCCTTGGAAAAAAATTACAAAAAAACAAAATTTTCCAGCACTACTATTGCTCCAGGAAGCACTAGACAATTGACTGATCGCAGGCCACACCCACTATGTTCCGACAAAGGGTTGACATGCTTTAATTACATGCAAAAAGAATGTGTGGTTTAATGACATTACTGACACTAGAAGTTCTTTAGTTGTCGTGCCGCTGCTTTGGTACTGTAATGGCGGACAGTGTCGGAACATTGTGGGCGTGGCCGGCGATATGTCAAGATTTTTGTTTGCAAAGAAATTAGGAATGAGTTGCACATGTTGCGTATTTCTCCTTTCATAGGCTTTTGGTTAATTACATTTAATACAAGGTATGTTTAAACGTTGATTCTCGTGTGTGTGTGTGTGTGTGTGTGTGTGTGTGTGTGTTAATTTATAATGTATACCCCAGTTATATAAAAAGGTTGTTTTCTCATTCAAAATTAATTTTTGTTTTTGCTTTATGTTGCTTAGAGATGAACAGAGATTAAAAATGTCAGGAATTTATATTATGTGGAAATTTCATTAAAATTGGTCAAAAAATAATTCTATGATATGCTTTCTCAAAAGATATTGATTGAACATGGACAATATGTAAATAAAAAAACAAAAGCTCATGCAAGTGTCAAAATACTTTTTTCCCAACATCTATATAGCTAATGTCGATAGAAAATAAGGTACCCAGTAGGACTTCCTTTTGTAATCACCTTTGATTATAATTATTCAGTGTATTTCTGAATTTTCAGCAAATTTTGAAAAACATTTATCATTTATGTCAGAAATTCCCGAAATGACATCATTTCACAGAATTAGGTTCACATCACACATTCCTAGAATAACATTGTTTTTCCTGGATAACCTAAATTGATATGACTTCATTTCCAATGGAATTGATTCTATCATTCAAATGTTAAGTGTTAAAACATGGTACAGCTGCAAAACTTATTGTCCCTTTGTAAACAAAGTTAAGCGGTAATATAGAATTTGACTTGTACATATGTTACAATTACACTTATCAGTGTCTAAAAACTTTATTTCTCAACAGAATTTAATAAAACTCGATACAAGAGTTTATCATGGTAATATGTTGGATGATTTTGTGTTTTGTAGCTGGCTAATCTGATTTGAGAGTTATTGCCCTTTGTTTATTTGAATGAAATACCTATATTTCTCTCAGCAGAAATTAATAAAACTTGATACAAAGGTTGATCAGGGTGATATCTTGGACAAGTTTTGTAACTGTTGAACCAAACTTGACAGAGTTATTGCCCTTTATACAAAACTTGACAGTTATTTCCCTTTATACAAAACTTGACAGAGTTATTGCCCTTTATACAAAACTTGACAGAGTTATTGCCCTTTATAATTAGTATCACTTGTGATGCCTTGCTATTTTACAATCTTATTGTGATGAAACAGAAGATAATAAGAGATGAGAAATCTGTATAGATGTGATAATTTTGTATATCTTGTTATATTTATGTATAGACAAACATCTTTGACCTGTCTTCTTGACCTTTCATTTGGAATATTCACATAGAAATACCCATCAAAAACATAGGTAGTGTTAGGATTCACAAATAATAAATGCACGATGTACCTGTTTATTTTTTTCCTTTATGTAGACGAAATAAAAAAAACATCTGTTCCTTCCATAAACATGTTTTTATTTTTATTTTTGTTTTGTTTATTTGTTTTTTGTGAGTGGAAATTTTCATAAAATCATATTGTTGGTATTTCACGAGGGGGTTATTTTCTCAATTTTATCCATTCTTGTGTTAAAAACAGGGTCTTATCTTAATTCACAATGGGATTGCTATTTTTTACAATTCGCGAAAATGGCAACCACGGGAAAATGACCATGTTTACAGTATTTGTATTTGTTCATAATGAATATCTAAATTAAAGGTCAAACGGACAGGTCAAAATTATTTGCCTATAGCTGCTGTGTGTACATATTTATATTTCATATAGAATATACCTAATTGTCTTCCATGATTTTAAGGCGATTTCTAGCTCACCTGTGTCAGGTATAGATGGGCCTTCGTTATGTATAGATTATTGACAAGATGTACAGGTATACAGGTGAGCTTTACTGTTCTGAAAGCCCTTATTGTATTAAACTTGTGGCAATATCATGTTTTAATTCTCCGGTGAAAATTCCATCTTCTCTGTTGGACAATGTGTAATAATGATTACATAGAGGTGGCATACAGATTACATTCAGTGTAATCTGAGGGCATAGTGATTTCATCTCATCATCTCTCTGTCATCCCAAGTGAGAGTCGGCACAACTGTGGCCTTCCATCTGCATCCTTTCCATCTAGAGTCTGCATTATTTCTGCCATCCATCCCAACCTTGACTTCTAAATGGGTTTTGCTGGTCACAAGGTACTGCACGGTCATCGCCAGCTAAATTTTTGCCATCCATCCCAACCTTTCCCTCTTCAGTGGGCTGGTGACAAGGTACCTCTCAGTCGTCACCAGCTAAAGTCTGCACTTCTCGCGTCTCGCATCATCTCTCAGTCATCACCAGCAAGAGTCACTATAAGACACAGTTTTTAGATAGAGAAAGTAATGATTTTCACTGGAAGGTTAAAACACGCTATTTCCAAATTTGTTTTGAAATCCATTAAAATGTGTTATTATATACATGTGTGTATGTATATATTTTTTATACTTCTTGATAATTGGTGTACATGTGTAATTAAGAAATGTTCATTGTTAACAGAGAATAAATGTATATTTATGATTTCTAGATAAAATATTTTTGAAATAAATTATAGATCCACTCATCAGATCCTTATCCATTTGTTTTAGGGTAAAAAAATGTTGACCTTTGCTCAGGACAATGTGCAGGGAGGGTTCTTCAATGTGTCACACCTGCTGTGACACAGGGTATCATTTTTTAATATCCCTTTCTGAGGACCCTGTATGTGTCCATTGAGAGGATCTAGAATTTATTTCACAAACTAATAGATATGACAGATAAAAGGATCAAGAATTTAATTTCTATTTTGTAATATTTACATGTATATAGTGCTTATTAATCTTTTGCATTGTTTTTCTAACATTTCAACTTGAGATATCTTTCAACTTTTAAAATGAATCTAAAACAAATGTGAAAATTCTCATTTTTTTCCTTGTTAACACTTTCTGTTTGACATAGGTAACTTGGTTGCTCGCCGAGTTGGTAGGAGTGGAGTGGAGTAGGCAGATGAATTTTTATGCCCCAGTCTTGATTCTGTCACTGATATTGAGGCAGTCTGTTCAGAGATGGTAGAGGAAACCCGAGTACCTTGAGAAAATTACCAACCTTTAGCTAGCGCATTGATAAACTTTCTCAACTAGAGCCGTAAAAAGCTCATTACCAGAAAAGTCTTTTTGATGAGACTCAAAACAGGTCCTGTGTCTCAGTGCATGCTAAAGACACCTCTGTTGAGTTAGAGAGTAGGCCCCCTGTGCAGGGGACGCTTACAATTAGAAGTGAATGAAACAGACTGAGCAAGAAGATAACAAATAAAGATCTGTCCAAATAGTAAAAGTAGCAGTCAAAGGTTGGTGATTCAGCCATCCCAGACCTGATCTTTGTAAGAGGTGATGTGATTTTAAACCAGTGGCTTACACCAATCGGCCATCAAAGCCCTCAGTAAAAGGTGAGGTGGGTTTGTATCCTGACCCAATTTGACCCAGCAGAGATTTGATGGTTTGTTCACCTAATTCTTAGCATTTAGTGGGTCCTTTAGATTAGACCCTAAAACTTAAGATTACCTTTCTCGACATTAATGCCATACCAGAGAGAACCATTGCTACAAAATACCAATATTTAAAACATGGCATAGGTGTTTTTGTTTCTTAAGATACACCTACAGCTGGTGACAACTTGGTAAAGATGAAATGATTTTCATCTGATCCCATTTATTTCATCCCATGTCAGGTCCCAGTGGTTCAAGCTCTGTTAACTGAAACAGTTCGTAAATGAAAAAATAAAATAGGGGTCGAGTTATGGTGTTTAACATCCCAGTCAAAAATTTTCACTTATATCGAGACCTTGCCAGCTAAAGGCAAATGTGCAGAAATTTTGCCTGTGTGTTGCGCTGATGGCAACATACAGCAAGGTTATTTATCGTGCCATGCCTAGTGACACAGAACCTTGTTTAAGTTCCCATGACTTTCATTTTGCAATGCCCAGTGCTTGGCGAAAGAACAGTCACTACTCACTTTAAAGTCTTGGGTCAGACCCAGTCTTTTGTTCAAACCCACAGCCTCCTACTTTCAGAGCGAACTCTCTACCAACTGAGCTACCGCAGTGGTATCATCACCTACATGTATGTTTAAAACAGGGTTTGATCGCCTTGATGTAACTGAAAGAGTTCATAAATTTAATGTAAAACTTCACTACTCAACTGCAAGCGAACCTTTAAAAACAGATGTGACTGTACACTGAATGACAATAAAAATATATCATTAATTAAATATTTCTTTAATTCACAAAAACAAATATGATTTAGTGCTTTGAAAAAAGTGTTAAAAACATTACAAGCTTCTGTTTTCTAATCTCCACCAACTGTTAACAAAACAGTTTAATCATATTTGAGAGAAGAGAAACTGAATTTTGTCTACATTTACATTTACAACCAATTGAATATTGGTGAACTTCAACGATGAATAACAATAACTTAATATTAAAACCATTTGGTTTCCGGCACCAAAAAATTCAAACTAGATTCATGAAATCATGAACAAATGATTTATAAACCAGAATTTGTATTGTTAAAACTCTTATTTTACCCAATACATACAAATATACATAACGACAAATCTATTGGTTGCAATCTTAAATGTGAAGACTAAATAAATCGTCAAATATATGAAAATATTCCACTTAAGTCAACCGGTTACCAATACATTAATGTTTGCATCCATATTCTGTCTCTATTTATATAGAGCTTCACTTTTTAAAAGCAGTTTTTAAAACTTAAAACAGTTCATAAGGTGGAAACTTTTGGGACATGTTCCTTTTCACAAATAAGTAATATCCCAATAAGATTCTGGTTACATCAGAAAAATGGATCTTTCAAATTGTCTATAAGACAAGGTGCCAGCCTATCAACTTGTCTACAGGTAATGGTGTGTCAATGCCAGTCTATCAACTTGTCAACTGGTAATGGCCTGTCTGTTGAACAATCTATCTGATGGTGGCACATCTGTTGAACTGTCTCCTTGGTTCAACTGTTTATCTGATAAGGACCTGCCTTCATCAAATTACAAACAGATAATCAAGATTAATAATTCCAGATTTATCAGACAGTCAATAAAACATCAACACCATTGCATCTAGCTTTTCTGTCTATAATTGTCAATCAATGTTCCTTTTGTTTTTCTGTCTATCATTTGTCTATCAATGTTCCTTTTGGTTTCTTCTTTGCTTCTTCAGCCTAGTAAAACAAAGAAACAAACATGTGTATTTTGCAAATAAATGCTTCAATTCACTAATTTAAAAAAAAACAACAATTTACAATATCTTGCCAATAAATACTTCAATTCATCGACATTGACATTATTTCCAAAAAATACATGTGTTAAAAGAGAAGAGGGCCCATGGGCTTTATTGCTCACCTGAAGGGACTCGTCGATATCTCTTGCTGTTTTTGCTACTTTTCATAAAATTCAAGAAGCCTCTTAAATTTGTCACCATGGAGCCTCATACTCATAGCCAAGAATTGCAAAGATAAAATACTACTTGTCCTAACTGAAGTGTACCACTTAATTACTGCACTCCACTAAATATTGATATATCATTTGTGGCTGATTGTGATTTTGATGTAATCTTGGTAGCTTTAAAATTACTATGGAACCTCAGTTTTTAGAGTGCTAGTTCCGTATGTGGAAGGTCAGGATTAGATGCTCTCGGTCGAAAATTTCGCATATCTATCTTGATAGTCACTATTTCAACAAGAAAATTCAGTGAATTAGGATCTCCTGACAGCAGGTTCTTTTTTGGTGATTGCACTTATGTTCAAAAGGCAATAACTCACAGGAATATGAGCAAACCAACTTGGGTTAACAAAATGTGCATCTCCTGTCAATGTTGATGCTTGGTACCAAGTTTCTTAAAATAGCACTTCATGGTTTTGGAGAATTTGTACAGACAAGAATTTTGAACGAATAGACGGAATGTGGAATTTAATATCTGCCCCTTTCTTCAAAAGGATAACAAATTGTGATGATGATTTACCAGTTCATCTTGAAATAGACAACAATATTGTAATTTACAAACCTCTTCTAAAAGTTTCCGTTTACTCATTCCTTTCCTTAAAAGTTGTTTTTCTATAACTCTGGCATTAGCTGCATATGAATCTGCTATTTCTTTCTGTAAAACAAAACAAAAGCATTACTTACAAGATTTATCCATCACTGGTATGGGCAGATATGGCCGAGTGGTACTGTCACTGGGTTTCAAAGTTAAAGGTTGTGGGTTTGAACCTTACTTGGGACTTGGAAATTTTCTGTGATGATTTTCATTTCTTGTCCATACTTAAATTGTAAAAAGCTTAATACTAGTGTAGTCTTTCGGATGAAACTCAAAACAAAGGTCCCGTATCCCACTGCACGCTAAAGACACCACCTGTGGCCACTACTGATGATGATTACGGCTCATAACATCTGTTTTTAGCTTTGTCAAAAATATTTATTTGTAGTTCTAAAAGATTGCCAAAATTCATTAAATTTACGTTAAGGAAAATCATAGTTAAGGAATGATTGTGAAACTGTAGTCTGGATGATTTTATGTTCATTGTAAAGTAATACATACAGCTTCTATTTCCTCTTCCTCTTCGTCTACCGTTGATACGGTCACAGAACTAAATTTACCCATGTTCTTTGTATGCTTAGTAACCATAACCTGTAAAATAATTGAATAACGAAAATATATTTCCCTGCAAAATAGCAATTAATTGGCTCATAGTGGGTGCTAAAAAATTCCACACACTTTTATATCTGTGCTAAAACAACTGGAACATGTGGAATTTTTACTGTAACTATTATAGTAATGAAATATTTTGCACTATTTTGCAGGTAATAATGTTCAAATTAATACTGTAAATTGGGAAATTTTCGCGTTCGTTTTATTTTGGCGTAAATTCGCAAATGAAATGATTCGCGTAAATAAAAGATTCACGAAAAATTAGCAGTAATTAAAATTATAACTACAGAGTTGCGATCATGCGAAAATTAAAGATGCAAATAAATATTTAAGTGCATTCACACGAAAAGTAGATGACGCGAAAATTACCCAATCTACAGTAACATAATATGCGATACATTTCATGTTTGTTATGTAAATTCCTGTTTTGAATGATTCTGATACTCTGAATATGTATTAACATTAACAACTCATTTATTAAATCTGAGTTTTTTTTTTCACACTAAAAATGACTAGTTACTAAGTTTATAAGGTATAACTCTTAAGTTATACTCCCTCATGCAAAGTATTTCCTTAACTAAATTTGGTAGAATATATTTTGGTACTTTGAGTATTTTATCTTGAAAATAATTTTGGTTGACCGTTCAAGTACTGCTGATGAGGAATTGTATTCCAAAATGGCATGTCTAGTGCTGTGAAGCTGAAGCTGCTACATGTATAATATCAATTAATCACCTGGGGTCGACTTCTAGATAACAATCTTTTTAAAATTTAGGTCAAATTTAACACTATTACACACATAATTTCAAACCCTAAATATTTAATATAAAAGAAAATGCAGATCATGTTAAAAGTCTTAGTAATTTCTGGAAATACTTCAAAAATGCATGCTCTATTGCTTATGACTATATGTTCATACATACCTTCTTTGGTTCTGATATTTGACTGTAGACATCTGTTTTAGCAGCATCTCGTTTTAAGGCACCATCAACAATAAACATGACATTACTGTTACCTTGGTGATGATAAACAACCACAGACCACACCTAATAAAAATAAAACATGACATTTCTGTTACCTTGGTGATGATAATACAACCACAGACCACACCTAGTACCGAAAATAAAACATGACATTACTGTTACCTTGGTGATGAAAATACAACCACAGGCCACACATAGTACCGAAAATAAAACATGACAATACTGTTACCTTGGTGATGATAATACAACCAGACCACACCTAGTGCGGAAAATAAAACATGACATTACTGTTACCTTGGTGATGATAATACAACCACAGACCACACCTAGTACCGAAAATAAAACATGACATTACTGTTACCTTGGTAATGATAATACAACCACAGACCACATCTAGTGCGGAAAATAAAACATCACATTACTGTTACCTTGGTGATGATAATACAACCACAGACCACACCTAGTACCGAAAATAAAACATCACATTACTGTTACCTTGGTGATGATAATACAACCACAGACCACACCTAGTACCGAAAATAAAACATGACATTTCTGTTACCTTGGTGATGATAATACAACCACAGACCACACCTAGTGCGGAAAATAAAACATGACATTACTGTTACCTTGGTAATGATAATACAACCACAGACCACACCTAGTAAGGAAAATAAAACATGACATTACTGTTACCTTGGTAATGATAATACAACCACAGACCACACCTAGTGCCGAAAATAAAACATGACATTACTGTTACCTTGGTGATGATAATACAACCACAGACCACACCTAGTACTGAAAATAAAACATGACATTACTGTTACCTTGGTGATGATAATACAACCACAGACCACACCTAGTACTGAAAATAAAACATGACATTACTGTTACCTTGGTGATGATAATACAACCACAGAC
This sequence comes from Anadara kagoshimensis, assembly GCA_021292105.1. NCBI lineage: Eukaryota > Metazoa > Mollusca > Bivalvia > Arcoida > Arcidae > Anadara > Anadara kagoshimensis. The sequence goes on along the minus strand of CM037859.1, from coordinate 15,311,529 downwards.
CACACCTAGTAAGGAAAATAAAACATGACATTACTGTTACCTTGGTGATGATAATACAACACAGACCACACCTAGTACCGAAAATAAAACATGACATTACTGTTACCTTGGTGATGATAATACACCACAGACCACACCTAGTACTGAAAATAAAACATGACATTACTGTTACCTTGTGATGATAATACAACCACAGACCACACCTAGTACTGAAAATAAAACATGACATTACTGTTACCTTGGTGATGATAATACAACCACAGACCACACCTAGTACTGAAAATAAAACATGACATTACTGTTACCTTGGTGATGATAATACAACCAGACCACACCTAGTACCGAAAATAAAACATGACATTACTGTTACCTTGGTGATGATAATACAACCAGACCACACCTAGTGTGGAAAATAAAACATGACATTTCTGTTACCTTGGTGATGATAATACAACCACAGACCACACCTAGTACCGAAAATAAAACATGACATTACTGTTACCTTGATGATGATAATACAACCACAGACCACACCTAGTGCAGAAAATAAAACATGACATTACTGTTACCTTGGTAATGATAATACAACCACAGACCACACCTAGTGTGGAAAATAAAACATGACATTACTGTTACCTTGATGATGATAATACAACCACAGACCACACCTAGTGTGGAAAATAAAACATGACATTACTGTTACCTTGATGATGATAATACAACCACAGACCACACCTAGTGCGGAAAATAAAACATGACATTACTGTTACCTTGGTAATGATAATACAACCACAAACCACACCTAGTGCAGAAAATAAAACATGACATTACTGTTACCTTGATGATGATAATACAACCACAGACCACACCTAGTGCAGAAAATAAAACATGACATTACTGTTACCTTGGTAATGATAATACAACCACAGACCACACCTAGTGCGGAAAATAAAACATGACATTACTGTTACCTTGGTGATGATAATACAACCAGACCACACCTAGTGCGGAAAATAAAACATCAAATTACTGTTATCTTGGTGATGATAATACAACCACAGACCACACCTAGTGTGGAAAATAAAACATGACATTACTGTTACCTTGATGATGATAATACAACCACAGACCACACCTAGTACCGAAAATAAAACATGACATTACTGTTACCTTGGTAATGATAATACAACCAGACCACACCTAGTACCGAAAATAAAACATGACATTACTGTTACCTTGGTGATGATAATACAACCACAGACCACACCTAGTACTGAAAATAAAACATCAAATTACTGTTATCTTGGTGATGATAATACAACCACAGACCACACCTAGTGCAGAAAATAAAACATGACATTACTGTTACCTTGGTAATGATAATACAACCACAGACCACACCTAGTGCGGAAAATAAAACATGACATTACTGTTACCTTGGTAATGATAATACAACCACAGACCACACCTAGTGCCGAAAATAAAACATGACATTACTGTTACCTTGGTGATGATAATACAACCACAGACCACACCTAGTACTGAAAATAAAACATGACATTACTGTTACCTTGGTGATGATAATACAACCACAGACCACACCTAGTGCAGAAAATAAAACATGACATTACTGTTACCTTGGTGATGATAATACAACCACAGACCACACCTAGTGCGGAAAATAAAACATGACATTACTGTTACCTTGGTAATGATAATACAACCACAGACCACACCTAGTACCGAAAATAAAACATGACATTACTGTTACCTTGGTGATGATAATACAACCACAGACCACACCTAGTGCGGAAAATAAAACATGACATTACTGTTACCTTGATGATGATAATACAACCACAGACCACACCTAGTGCGGAAAATAAAACATGACATTACTGTTACCTTGGTGATGATAATACAACCACAGACCACACCTAGTGCGGAAAATAAAACATGACATTACTGTTACCTTGGTAATGATAATACAACCACAGACCACACCTAGTGCGGAAAATAAAACATGACATTACTGTTACCTTGGTAATGATAATACAACCACAGACCACACCTAGTGCGGAAAATAAAACATGACATTACTGTTACCTTGGTAATGATAATACAACCACAGACCACACCTAGTGCAGAAAATAAAACATGACATTACTGTTACCTTGGTGATGATAATACAACCACAGACCACACCTAGTGCGGAAAATAAAACATGACATTACTGTTACCTTGGTAATGATAATACAACCACAGACCACACCTAGTGCAGAAAATAAAACATGACATTACTGTTACCTTGGTGATGATAATACAACCAGACCACACCTAGTACCGAAAATAAAACATGACATTACTGTTACCTTGGTAATGATAATACAACCACAGACCACACCTAGTGCAGAAAATAAAACATGACATTACTGTTACCTTGGTGATGATAATACAACCAGACCACACCTAGTACCGAAAATAAAACATGACATTACTGTTACCTTGGTAATGATAATACAACCACAGACCACACCTAGTGCAGAAAATAAAACATGACATTACTGTTACCTTGGTGATGATAATACAACCACAGACCACACCTAGTGCAGAAAATAAAACATGACATTACTGTTACCTTGGTGATGATAATACAACCAGACCACACCTAGTGCGGAAAATAAAACATCAAATTACTGTTATCTTGGTGATGATAATACAACCACAGACCACACCTAGTGTGGAAAATAAAACATGACATTTCTGTTACCTTGGTGATGATAATACAACCACAGACCACACCTAGTACCGAAAATAAAACATGACATTACTGTTACCTTGATGATGATAATACAACCACAGACCACACCTAGTGCGGAAAATAAAACATGACATTACTGTTACCTTGGTGATGATAATACAACCACAGACCACACCTAGTGCAGAAAATAAAACATGACATTACTGTTACCTTGATGATGATAATACAACCACAGACCACACCTAGTGCAGAAAATAAAACATGACATTACTGTTACCTTGGTGATGATAATACAACCACAGACCACACCTAGTGCGGAAAATAAAACATGACATTACTGTTACCTTGGTAATGATAATACAACCACAGACCACACCTAGTGCGGAAAATAAAACATGACATTACTGTTACCTTGGTTATGATAATACAACCACAGACCACACCTAGTGCGGAAAATAAAACATCAAATTACTGTTATCTTGGTGATGATAATACAACCACAGACCACACCTAGTGCGGAAAATAAAACATGACATTACTGTTACCTTGGTAATGATAATACAACCACAGACCACACCTAGTGCGGAAAATAAAACATGACATTACTGTTACCTTGGTAATGATAATACAACCACAGACCACACCTAGTGCGGAAAATAAAACATCAAATTACTGTTATCTTGGTGATGATAATACAACCACAGACCACACCTAGTGTGGAAAATAAAACATGACATTACTGTTACCTTGATGATGATAATACAACCACAGACCACACCTAGTGCAGAAAATAAAACATGACATTACTGTTACCTTGGTAATGATAATACAACCACAGACCACACCTAGTGTGGAAAATAAAACATGACATTACTGTTACCTTGATGATGATAATACAACCACAGACCACACCTAGTACCGAAAATAAAACATGACATTACTGTTACCTTGATGATGATAATACAACCACAGACCACACCTAGTACCGAAAATAAAACATGACATTACTGTTACCTTGGTGATGATAATACAACCACAGACCACACCTAGTACTGAAAATAAACATCAAATTACTGTTATCTTGGTGATGATAATACAACCACAGACCACACCTAGTGCAGAAAATAAACATGACATTACTGTTACCTTGGTGATGATAATACAACCACAGACCACACCTAGTGCAGAAAATAAAACATGACATTACTGTTACCTTGATGATGATAATACAACCACAGACCACACCTAGTGCAGAAAATAAAACATGACATTACTGTTACCTTGGTGATGATAATACAACCACAGACCACACCTAGTGCGGAAAATAAAACATGACATTACTGTTACCTTGGTAATGATAATACAACCACAGACCACACCTAGTGCGGAAAATAAAACATGACATTACTGTTACCTTGGTAATGATAATACAACCACAGACCACACCTAGTGCGGAAAATAAACATGACATTACTGTTACCTTGGTAATGATAATACAACCACAGACCACACCTAGTGCGGAAAATAAAACATGACATTACTGTTACCTTGGTAATGATAATACAACCACAGACCACACCTAGTGCGGAAAATAAAACATGACATTACTGTTACCTTGGTAATGATAATACAACCACAGACCACACCTAGTGCAGAAAATAAAACATGACATTACTGTTACCTTGGTGATGATAATACAACCACAGACCACACCTAGTGCGGAAAATAAAACATGACATTACTGTTACCTTGGTAATGATAATACAACCACAGACCACACCTAGTGCAGAAAATAAAACATGACATTACTGTTACCTTGGTGATGATAATACAACCAGACCACACCTAGTACCGAAATAAAACATGACATTACTGTTACCTTGGTAATGATAATACAACCACAGACCACACCTAGTGCAGAAAATAAAACATGACATTACTGTTACCTTGGTGATGATAATACAACCAGACCACACCTAGTACCGAAAATAAAACATGACATTACTGTTACCTTGGTAATGATAATACAACCACAGACCACACCTAGTGCAGAAAATAAAACATGACATTACTGTTACCTTGGTGATGATAATACAACCACAGACCACACCTAGTGCAGAAAATAAAACATGACATTACTGTTACCTTGGTGATGATAATACAACCAGACCACACCTAGTGCGGAAAATAAAACATCAAATTACTGTTATCTTGGTGATGATAATACAACCACAGACCACACCTAGTGTGGAAAATAAAACATGACATTTCTGTTACCTTGGTGATGATAATACAACCACAGACCACACCTAGTACCGAAAATAAAACATGACATTACTGTTACCTTGATGATGATAATACAACCACAGACCACCTAGTGCGGAAAATAAAACATGACATTACTGTTACCTTGGTGATGATAATACAACCACAGACCACACCTAGTGCAGAAAATAAAACATGACATTACTGTTACCTTGATGATGATAATACAACCACAGACCACACCTAGTGCAGAAAATAAAACATGACATTACTGTTACCTTGGTGATGATAATACAACCACAGACCACACCTAGTGCGGAAAATAAAACATGACATTACTGTTACCTTGGTAATGATAATACAACCACAGACCACACCTAGTGCGGAAAATAAAACATGACATTACTGTTACCTTGGTTATGATAATACAACCACAGACCACACCTAGTGCGGAAAATAAAACATCAAATTACTGTTATCTTGGTGATGATAATACAACCACAGACCACACCTAGTGCGGAAAATAAAACATGACATTACTGTTACCTTGGTAATGATAATACAACCACAGACCACACCTAGTGCGGAAAATAAAACATGACATTACTGTTACCTTGGTAATGATAATACAACCACAGACCACACCTAGTGCGGAAAATAAAACATCAAATTACTGTTATCTTGGTGATGATAATACAACCACAGACCACACCTAGTGTGGAAAATAAAACATGACATTACTGTTACCTTGATGATGATAATACAACCACAGACCACACCTAGTGCAGAAAATAAAACATGACATTACTGTTACCTTGGTAATGATAATACAACCACAGACCACACCTAGTGCAGAAAATAAAATGACATTACTGTTACCTTGGTGATGATAATACAACCACAGACCACACCTAGTGCAGAAAATAAAACATGACATTACTGTTACCTTGGTAATGATAATACAACCACAGACCACACCTAGTGTGGAAAATAAAACATGACATTACTGTTACCTTGATGATGATAATACAACCACAGACCACACCTAGTACCGAAAATAAAACATGACATTACTGTTACCTTGGTGATGATAATACAACCACAGACCACACCTAGTGCAGAAAATAAAACATGACATTTCTGTTACCTTGGTGATGATAATACAACCAGACCACACCTAGTACCGAAAATAAAACATGACATTACTGTTACCTTGATGATGATAATACAACCACAGACCACACCTAGTACCGAAAATAAAACATGACATTACTGTTACCTTGGTGATGATAATACAACCACAGACCACACCTAGTACTGAAAATAAAACATCAAATTACTGTTATCTTGGTGATGATAATACAACCACAGACCACACCTAGTGCAGAAAATAAAACATGACATTACTGTTACCTTGGTGATGATAATACAACCACAGACCACACCTAGTGCAGAAAATAAAACATGACATTACTGTTACCTTGGTGATGATAATACAACCAGACCACACCTAGTGCGGAAAATAAAACATCAAATTACTGTTATCTTGGTGATGATAATACAACCACAGACCACACCTAGTGTGGAAAATAAAACATGACATTTCTGTTACCTTGGTGATGATAATACAACCACAGACCACACCTAGTACCGAAAATAAAACATGACATTACTGTTACCTTGATGATGATAATACAACCACAGACCACACCTAGTGCGGAAAATAAAACATGACATTACTGTTACCTTGGTGATGATAATACAACCACAGACCACACCTAGTGCAGAAAATAAAACATGACATTACTGTTACCTTGATGATGATAATACAACCACAGACCACACCTAGTGCAGAAAATAAAACATGACATTACTGTTACCTTGGTGATGATAATACAACCACAGACCACACCTAGTGCGGAAAATAAAACATGACATTACTGTTACCTTGGTAATGATAATACAACCACAGACCACACCTAGTGCGGAAAATAAAACATGACATTACTGTTACCTTGGTTATGATAATACAACCACAGACCACACCTAGTGCGGAAAATAAAACATCAAATTACTGTTATCTTGGTGATGATAATACAACCACAGACCACACCTAGTGCGGAAAATAAACATGACATTACTGTTACCTTGGTAATGATAATACAACCACAGACCACACCTAGTGCGGAAAATAAAACATGACATTACTGTTACCTTGGTAATGATAATACAACCACAGACCACACCTAGTGCGGAAAATAAAACATCAAATTACTGTTATCTTGGTGATGATAATACAACCACAGACCACACCTAGTGTGGAAAATAAAACATGACATTACTGTTACCTTGATGATGATAATACAACCACAGACCACACCTAGTGCAGAAAATAAAACATGACATTACTGTTACCTTGGTAATGATAATACAACCACAGACCACACCTAGTGCAGAAAATAAAACATGACATTACTGTTACCTTGGTGATGATAATACAACCACAGACCACACCTAGTGCAGAAAATAAAACATGACATTACTGTTACCTTGGTAATGATAATACAACCACAGACCACACCTAGTGTGGAAAATAAAACATGACATTACTGTTACCTTGATGATGATAATACAACCACAGACCACACCTAGTACCGAAAATAAAACATGACATTACTGTTACCTTGATGATGATAATACAACCACAGACCACACCTAGTACCGAAAATAAAACATGACATTACTGTTACCTTGGTGATGATAATACAACCACAGACCACACCTAGTACTGAAAATAAAACATCAAATTACTGTTATCTTGGTGATGATAATACAACCACAGACCACACCTAGTGCAGAAAATAAAACATGACATTACTGTTACCTTGGTGATGATAATACAACCACAGACCACACCTAGTGCAGAAAATAAAACATGACATTACTGTTACCTTGATGATGATAATACAACCACAGACCACACCTAGTGCAGAAAATAAAACATGACATTACTGTTACCTTGGTGATGATAATACAACCACAGACCACACCTAGTGCGGAAAATAAAACATGACATTACTGTTACCTTGGTAATGATAATACAACCACAGACCACACCTAGTGCGGAAAATAAAACATGACATTACTGTTACCTTGGTAATGATAATACAACCACAGACCACACCTAGTGCGGAAAATAAAACATCAAATTACTGTTATCTTGGTGATGATAATACAACCACAGACCACACCTAGTGCGGAAAATAAAACATGACATTACTGTTACCTTGGTAATGATAATACAACCACAGACCACACCTAGTGCGGAAAATAAAACATGACATTACTGTTACCTTGGTAATGATAATACAACCACAGACCACACCTAGTGCGGAAAATAAAACATGACATTACTGTTACCTTGGTGATGATAATACAACCACAGACCACACCTAGTGCGGAAAATAAAACATGACATTACTGTTACCTTGGTGATGATAATACAACCACAGACCACACCTAGTACCGAAAATAAAACATGACATTACTGTTACCTTGGTAATGATAATACAACCACAGACCACACCTAGTGCAGAAAATAAAACATGACATTACTGTTACCTTGGTGATGATAATACAACCACAGACCACACCTAGTGCGGAAAATAAAACATGACATTACTGTTACCTTGGTGATGATAATACAACCACAGACCACACCTAGTACCGAAAATAAAACATGACATTACTGTTACCTTGGTAATGATAATACAACCACAGACCACACCTAGTGCAGAAAATAAAACATGACATTACTGTTACCTTGGTGATGATAATACAACCACAGACCACACCTAGTAAGGAAATAAAACATGACATTACTGTTACCTTGGTGATGATAATACAACCACAGACCACACCTAGTGCGGAAAATAAAACATCAAATTACTGTTATCTTGGTGATGATAATACAACCACAGACCACACCTAGTGCGGAAAATAAAACATGACATTACTGTTACCTTGGTGATGATAATACAACCACAGGCCACAGCTAGTACCGAAAATAAAACAAAACACGATATAACAAAGAACAATAACATTGATCAAGTGAAAATTAAACAGAACTAGAGGAGTCTCTTGTGAGACAAATACTCCCGCCCCCAACATCTACAAAGGTTTAATGTTTTCCCAATGACCTTGACCTTTCTTATATGAACTTGGTTCAAGGTCATGACACATCTTTCTAGGGCTTTGGACCATGAAGATAATTCATGTCAGGATATAGCACTAACTTTTTTCAACAGTAGCCGACAGGGCTAGTAGTTGTTTGAAATCACTAGCCCTGCTTGAAGTCGAGTTATCTGGGGCATGTCCCGTTCCCCCTTCCACACCGAAAAAATCGGAAAATGGAGCAAAATCCTGCAATCTTGAGAAGTTTAGATTATGATTATATTATTAAGGTCTACAAAGCTCTGTATAAAGTATATGAACTATTTTTTTTTAGATAAACTACAAGCCCATGGGGCTACTGGTAATACAAGATTCACTAGCCCTGATCAATTTTTACTAGCCTCTGGCTAGTGTTAGTGTCTGTGCATATGAAGTTTTATGCTAGTCATCCACAGCAATTATGAGATATGGCCCGGACACAATTTTACATGGATAGGCAGACAGATGCACGATGGACAAACAGACATGTGATTCCTGTAATATCCCCCTCAAACTAGTTTGTGAGGGCTACAATTAGCAGTACTCACCTTTTACATTTCTGTCTGTACTGTTTCTCTATTCCTTCTGGTCTGAAAAATTGTAACACAAAAATAACAAATTAATTACATGTACATTGTAGGGTTCAAAATGCCTCAGGTCCGAGGACAGGTATCTTATAATAGTCAATGGGACCCTTAATATTTAAACTGTAAAAATCTGATGGACCTGCAGCTTTTTTCCAGGATAACACTGCTCTTTCTTTATGATAATTATGATTCCATAATTGCATATGGATCTTTCATTGTTGATAATGGACTTTATGTTGGACCTACCAAAAATAAAGTAAAAAAGTCCTGGACCTTCGGTTATTAAACATAATTTTTAATTCCTATGTTGTATCAATTTTATGTGATTATTTAACTCCACAAGGCAAAATTTTGTGACAAATCAATGAACCAAAACAGGTCAACATTATGGAAATTACCACTTTATGCAAATCCATCAGGAGGTTAAAAAGAACTCACTTCAGCTGAACTTGAATGGACGGACAACAAAACAAACAAACAAACAACAAACATGCAGTCCTTAAATCCATCGTCTAAGAAACTTTATTACTGCTATTAATAACAATGCTAACAATAACATATAGTGATGAAACGATTATCGGCAACAATTGAAGATAGCATAAAGATTTTGATTATCAATTTACAGCTGACGTCTGGTCGTTTGTGCTGCAAAATCGATTAATCCATTTCTATTTTTCATGATCGATCATACTCCAACTAATTTCAATAATACTTTAATTTGCCGACAGAGACCAAGCCTTTTATGTAACAAGCTCAAGCAGCTCAACCCAACAACCAATGAGAACTCGTGTTTCACTTTTGAGAGCAATACTGCATGGCTACATACAATAACAGTAATGGCGAGCGATTAATTAAAAATTTCTGTGAACAAAAAAATACAATAACTGAATAATGTATGATTGATCTTAGTCGATCATTGTTCACTTAGTGGAGAGTGATGATCGATTATGATTTTAGAAATGATTCCCAACACTACTAGTCAACAATCTATTTGTTGTATAATGTTCCTGTAGTGGGAACCAGCTCTACCAGTATAACTTATTCATTATGCAGGGAACAAGCTCTACCAGTATAACTTATTCATTGTGCAGGGAACAAGCTCTACCAGTATAACTTATTCATTGTGAAACAAATATTTATATAATACAGTTGAATCTCGTTATCTCGAACTCGGATATCTCGAACTACCGGATATCTCGAACTTTTTTAAAAAGTCCGAACAGAGTTGTTCTTTATTAAACCAAAAATCACTCCGGTTATCTCGAACTCGGATATCTCGAATTATCGGATATGTCGAACAATATTTTCGTCCCCTTGAATGAAAATCCTAGGAAAATTACACTCGTTAACTCGAACAAAAAATTTAGGAAAATTAAATTTGTTAACTCGAACAAAAATTTTGGAAAATCAAATTTGTCAACGCCTACAGATTTTTTGGTAGAAAAAACACATTCCGACATAAATAAAATATTTGACTGTCGGCCTCGTGTTGATTTTAAAATTACAACATTGCACTGACCTCCCAATTTCCTTAAAGGTCACCGGTCACCAAATTTATCAATTTTGTATTTTGCATTCCAATGGGTAGAATAGTCAATATTGATGTGTCTGACGGTTTCCCACGTCTTAGATTTACCTGTAATACACTAAAACCTTACCTGAACGAACTGCTAATACTCGGTAGTTTCCGACACCGCTCGTAACTTTCCGGCGACCTAATTGATGACGTACATGGTGTTAAGCTGCTGAGGAAAGACACATTACCTATATATGTATCCATATATTACATGTGGGTTTGTGTGGCGTTTTGACTGATTTCAAGTCAAAATGCTATATTTTGTGACGTTTGGAGATAATAAAATCACAATGACCGATAAACATGTTTTTTCCACAAATTTCAGAACAAATTAAAGCCAGATTTACACAAGTCCTTCATGCAGCTTTCTAATTGTTTTGAATGTATTCAGCTTAAATATTACGAGATAAGTCAGGGAAATGTGAGTGGTATAATCATTTAAGACAATTCAATTTATTATAAATCAATTCAGTCAAATAAATAGATTTTAAACAATTTTAATTTTCAAAATTAATTTAATTCCG